>JAALXK010000225.1:0-169547 GCA_012977745.1 Fusarium anguioides | reverse complement strand
AGAACTACTTAGATCTTACCTAGAATTATATATAATCTTGGGTATTCTTTAATAAATATTGGCCCTATGCCTGATGTCTTGTGTCCTCCCGAGTGTTGTAAGCTAGCGGTCCCTCCACACCATCTAAACATAGAACAAAGTATCGACTTCCGAAAACCCCATCTTCAATCTTTTAAGCTTCCCTAGTCACCCACCCCCTCGCCCCAGCCGTTACGGGGAGCGAACGGCCGATGGTCGGATGGATGGGAACGCGGAGACAAAGGGTGCAAGCCACTCGGCACTAGAAATAGCGAATGCCGGACAAAGACCGTTAAGAAGCGATGAGTGTGTGGGTTGGGTGAGTGAATGCAGATTCGTGCAGATTGTGTGTGTGTGAGATCGGGTGAGGCGAAATGGCTATACCAAGATCTGTATGTAGTAGGTGAGTAAAAGATGCCGAGGCAAAAGATGCGGGGATAAGATGTATCGTCACAGTGAAGATGGGACATTATACATGATCTATGGTAATAGGTTTCATGATTAAGTATTCTAATCAGTGACTCTATCAAGAAGCCCGTTCTAGGCGATGAACCCGAGGCAATTCCTCGGGGTTCATGTGCTCTCAACTGTCTAATAGACCGGGGGTATAGTCCTAAGAACTCCAAACAAGAATGGCAGTTGTGTAGCCAGTAAACAAAATCAATGCTCTTTTTGTGTATAACTTTTAAAAATCCTTCTAAACGCCAGTAAATGCTGCAAGTTTCACCCACTCCTCTTTTAATGTCGCGTCCTTTTTAAGCCGTGTCGTCGTTAGATGTGTAGCGGTGAAGTGGAGATTGGTTGTATTGGTTGTGTGCAAACCCTTGGAGATAAGAGTTGCTGATCGGAGATAAGGCTGGATTTATGAGTAATGGGCAACTCATAGAATCTGGCGAGCCTTCTCCTCGGCAAAAGCCTTGCGGCTCATCATAAGAACGCGCTCGAAGCCTTCTCGGCCCTTGACGGCGTTCTCCCGGAATCGGGAGACCATGGTATCCTCGATGCTGTTCTTAATTCGCTGCCAGCCACCGCAAAGGGCAGTGATGTTGGCGTTCTGAATGAACTGAGTCTGGTGGTCACCAAGGGGCTTGTAGACGACCTCCTCCTGAACATTGACGAGGTTGCTCCATGTCAAATTCTGGCTAACCATTGTGACTGTCTTGTTCACGGGGTCGACGTAGCTGGCCTCGTACATGAAGCTCTCGTCGCCAGTGCCACCGATGATGGTCTTGATCCAGTCAGGAACGGTTTGCTTGCAGGTGATCAAACGCTCAGTGCGGAGGATACCGGTCGCGGGGTCGACTTCGCGGGAGAGGGTGTCGACGGCGATAACATGCTCAGACTTGTTGTTCCATGGGCCATACTTTGTCCAGTTGGCTGTGGACACCTCATCCCAGGAGTAGTTGTATGTGACCTTGTTGCTGAAGACCTTCATTTTGACGATGACAAAACTCGCAGATCGGTATCGGGTTGTGTTGTGGTAGAGGAGAGAAGTTGCTCGCGTGGAGTCAGAAACTTTTTTCACGTGCAGAAGCTAAAAGCTTTTGAAAGAAAGAGGAGACTCGTTTGTATGTGGAGTCTAAAATTGAAAGATGAAACGAAAGGAGAGACGCCTCGCTTATTATATCAGTCGTGGAAAACGAAGATATACAAGATCCTCAGTGGCGATAGAGAGGAACTGAAGTGAGGGTAAAGATGAGCGATGGAGATAGTTATGTACCTATGCAGACGGCGATAGATGGAGATGCGGCCTTTTTAATTGGGGACACCGCCCTGACTCCTCTGTAAAAATATTCCATGTGAAGCCTGTGCTCGCTATCGCCGGCCATCGGCTCTGGGCCCGAGCGTATCCGTGTCTTCTCACTAAGCCCGGTATAGTAGTATACTAACTTTTAGGGGTAAAGCCTCTCGATCGCGATAAAGCCTCGGGTTATTGAAGAGTTCTAATTGGCTCGGTCTGCAGGAGGAGGTCGGAGTTCATTTTTTTGGTCTTGTGCAGCGATGGTGAGTGACTCTGCCACAGAGTGGCGAGTGCGTCAATGATGGGGAAAAACCGGAGAATGCTCAAGCTAAGCGTTGGTGATCAATCGCTGAGCATTGGCCAATTGTTTCTTTGAGGCTCGCGATGGGGAAGGGATTAACACGGATCAAGAAGATCAAATTTCAGGGTCTTATTCTGTGGAATGTACAAGAATCGGTACAGAAATTGAAGTCAATTATTATGATCATTTCTAAGGTATTCCAAGATCATATAGATCGATCGCGATCTGGCAGCTGTCAAAATGGCCAGTTATTTGCATTGGAGGTCGACGCTACACAATCAGATAGGTTGAAGAAAAAGCGGCATTAAGGTAAGATTTAGGTAAGGCTACCATAAATATTAGGACAGCTTTACCTAAAGTCTTAGAGTTTAACTGTTTAGCTGTTTATCTCAGTAAGCTCTTGGTGTGCTGGTTATTTTCTGACCCAGCTGGCTATTTACGTAGTAATGCATAACTTGCAAGGTTGCTTGCATAATGATATAACCTGTATTCATGCTGTCGGGTAGCCAACTTCTGTTGACACTTCATCTAGGTTCATGGCATAAATAAACCATGAGTCACCGCAATAGACGTGTAATAATCCAATTCGTTATGCTTAACTTGAATCATATTCAACTTTAATCGCCTACAAGGCAAGAAGTATCCGCATCGAAAAGAGTAGAGTCATATTTCAGAGTCCTTCTCACTTCCTAACATACCAGAAAGTATTGTCTAGTAATCTTCTCCACGGCTGATGACCTCCTTCACGGTGGGTCGAATCAGGATGGTCTGAGATATGTTAGTCACTATCACCTGCATAGTATCAGGGATTCACTTACATGCTCAAACTGAGCAGTGTACGAGCCCTTCTTGTCACACAAAGGCGGGTAAGCTTCGACGATGCCAGCGTTGACCAGATTGTTAAGCTGTAAGAGAGTTAGTTTAGTCACTTCCAGTATAATCACCAATACGTACTCCAAGTAGGTACTTGTCTTGGCCAAGGCGGTCCAGGTATCGACGACAGAATGGCAGAGTGCCAAAGTTCTTGTTGATAACGTTGAGCAGCGACTTGGCTGAGCTCAGACGCAGGTCAACGTGCTGCGAGTCTCCTCGCTTAGCATAGTGCGACGTCTCCATATCGTCGCGGACGTATCCGTTACCAGTGCTGCCGAAAGTCTCGATGGCAAAGACATCGCCTTCCTCCATCTTGGTCTGATCGTTACTCTTGACGATGGGTACGGCCTTGGTTCCGTGGATACTGTAGGGCAGAATGTTGTGGCCCGTGAGGTTGCGGATACTCTTGACGGGGTAAGTGGTTCCGTCAATCTCAACCTCGAAACTCTCCATGGTCTCCTGGATAACACCTCCAATCTCGCCGACACGGGCATCAATACCGGCCTCGCGGATACCAGCGTTGGTGGCCTCCTGAACGGCCTTGAGAAGGTTGTCGTACTTGTTGTCGAAAGACATAGTAAAGGCAGAGTCAACGATACGGCCGTTGACGTGGACACCGAAATCGACCTTCATGACATCCTCCTGCTGGAGAACCATCTTGTTACCGGCATTGGGAGTGTAGTGCGCGGCGCAGTGGTTAAGACTGAGACCACAAGGGAAACCCATACCAGCCTTGATGCTGTCACCCTCCTCCAGTCCAGCATGTCCAGTAAGAGCACGAACGCCATCCTCGATTCCCTCCGCAATCTGGGTCAAAGTCTGTCCGGGCTTAACGTTCTTCTGGGTCCACTGGCGAACCTGGCGATGAATCTCGGCAGCCTCGCGGTAATCAGCCAAGAAGTCACTGTTCAGGTTATCAAGATGGCGCTTCTCCTCGTCGGTAGTACGATAATTGTTCTCGTCCTTGTATTCGACCTCCTCTCCGTGAGGGTAGGACTTGTTAGGGAACAACTGGCTGACCTGAACTCGGGGAGGGTCGCTCTGGCTGGTAGGGTTCTTCTTCTTCTTCTTTGGCTTTCTCTTCTTCTTCTTTTTAGCGGCTCCTTCGGTGGGAGCAGTGCCATTGGCTTCGTCTTCTGAATCATCTTCGCCGTGATCGTCGCCGGCAGTGTCGGTCTTTGATTGTGTGTTTGCGCCGGGCTTCTGAGAGCCATCGGCCACTGCGGGGCAATTATTGTCAGTTTTGGCTCGGGTAACTGAACGATTCATAGACCATTCAGGGCTGAATAAGATGGATAGACTTACCGTTGAGCTCCTCAAGAGCTTCAGTGGGGACTTGAGCTGCCATCTTGGCTAACTGCGCGAGAGTGAAGACTACAAAAAAAGAGAATTTGGTGGGAGGGTTGAATGCGTGGGAAGATGTCACACCCCACCAGAACTCTGGCATGTGTTGACAGAATTACTCAGAAAATTGCCCTCCTTATTGGTGGTGATCATTTTTGTCAGATGGAGCCCCCGCTGACAGATTTTTGGCATGACGAAAGTGGATTGGATATGAATGGCACTGATATGATAACGCTACGCGGGGCGGTTACATGTAACTTCCATGTAAGAGAAAGGCCGGCGCTTGAGAAATGGATTGGTTCAGGATAATTGATATTTCTTTAGACTTTGTAGAGACTACAGTACAGGTCTGAGTCCCTGTCAATATCTGCTAAAGGATGCCTCCAAGGTTGGCAGTTCATGTTGTGCTATTTACAGAAGCGTACCCTATTGTACAGGGTTAAACTGTTATATTTGCTTAGGTCGTATTGTAAATAGCTCTCTTGCCGTAGTAGCCGATGTTCACTCATATCTCATATCTCTGTTGTTTACCAGCTGATTCGATTCCAGTTGGTCTTGCTTATTGGAGTGGTAGTTGGTAATAATGATTAATGCTATCAATCCGAATGAAGTGCTTGTGTGGACTTGTAACACAACTGACAAGCGCTGATCTTATACGCCAGGACCCTGCAGCAGGTTGTACCAATATCTAGGCACGGCATAGCAATCAATCAATTTCATGACCTCAATACAAGAGCTGACGGTTTCACAGCATCCTCCAGGGTATCCAATCCCCTGTCAAACTATCAGACTAATGACCTCACATCCAGCCAAAAACAAGCTAGATTTATCCAACCGCTAGAAATTCAGGGCATCCATGGGTCGTCAACCAAACAAGGATCGGGGATCTGAGCCACCAGGTCATAAGCCAAGTCGAGACTTGGGAACCTAAAACGCCACGTCTCCCCCCTTTTCTCAGAACCAAGAATCTGGTGATAACTTCATAAACCTCAGGAGAAGAAACTAATAAAAAAATCATTCTATTCTAAGCCACTGTCCTTACGACGCATCGAACGTACCCTTCCCCACTGTACGCGGCCGGTCCCTTATAAGTTGGAGAAGGTTCTCTTAGCGGCGCCACTCACGGGCCCCTCTGTTGGATTGAATTCCTGACCCGAATTAAGCTCAACCGGCACTACTACTTCGATATAATCCTACGAATCCTGCGACTGGCGGATCTTTTTACTTGCGAGAGAGGACATATTGATCAACATGGCAGACAACAACACAGAGGTTAAAGCCTCAACCCCTCCGAAGAATACCATTGAGCGCAAGCCAGTGGGAGCCAACCCACCTGACAAGGAGACATCTGCTGTCGAACGAGCCCCAACTCTTCCTCCACGACCTGCTCAAGACTCAGATGAAAAGACTACCGAAGCTCCCACCTGTGATACTTGCTCTGTACCTCGAAAATCCATGTCTTCTAGAAGAAGCAAATCTCCTCCCACACCGATCAAAGTCGATAAAACACAACCCGAGGACTTCGATGGCGAGGTTGCGACCAATAACGATCTACCCTCCGCCGAGACCCTCAAGAAGATCGAGAACTACATTGTTCTAGACAGACATGGAAAATCACACCCCTTCAAGACGCTTTACACTGGCAGCAATGTCGCACGACGCGTACTCGTCATCTTTGTCCGTCATTTCTTCTGTGGTGTATGCCGTGACCCCTTCGTCTCGTGATCGTTTCATGTTACTGATGATGTCCTTTTAGAACTGCCAAGAATTTCTGCGCTCTCTATCTGAAGCTGTGACTCCTGAGGCACTCCTACGGTTACCAGTGAGCACCTTTATTGCTGTAATTGGATGCGGCGATCCGGCTCTTATCGATATGTACGTCAACGAGACAGGATGCCGCTTTCCTGTATACACCGACCCGACAAGGTCGCTTTTCGACGCCCTTGGAATGTCAAAGACGCTGCAGATGGGTGCCAAGCCAGCCTACATGCGTCGAAGCATGGTGCACAGCATTGTGGGTAGTATAGCCCAGGGTATTAAGCAGATCCCCACTGGAAACGTTCTCAAGATGGGCGACCAGCGTCAAGTTGGTGGTGAATTCCTATTTGAGCCGCGAGATATCCTCACTCCTGTGACAACACCACGAAACGAAAAGCCACATCCCATCAGCGCTTTCGAGGAACCGGAAGAGCGAGGCCCGGAACACGATAGCCACGGACATGAGGACAAGAGAGTGACATGGTGTCATCGCATGAAGACGACACGCGATCATGCTGAGATTCCTGAGCTTATTGAGGTGCTGGGATTGGATCAGACCACCACAACCGCTGGACGGGGTGTGCACCGTGGTTCAGTTACCTCAGCTCGTAAGGGCAAGGGACAGAGCATGGCGCAAGAGATCCGAAAGCTGAGCGCCGAAAGATCTAGAACATCTGACGAGACTTGATGAGAATGCGCGATTAAATATGAGCGAATTGGAGTATGGCTGGTTTTTGCTACAGCGCCGGAGTAGGGATTGATTATTATTTGGCATAGCTTGTGTTTTGTAAAGACTCTGATGTTATGTTTAGAGAGACTTAGATATCCTTTGATATTGGTCAATAGAATGCACGAAATACTTATTTACTATTCGATCATCTATTCATGTACCCAACTTCCATCTTCACGACTTTGAATCACCTCGTCCACCTTGAGTCTGAAGTCAATGATCTCTTTACCATTGACAAGATCATTCTCCATTGCCCTTCGATCTCCCTCTTCCAGGTCCTTCACAATGCCTGCTCTTACATGCCTTTCCCTAAGTCGTCTCCTCGCAACTTCAAAGTCTACCTCCACAAACCAGACCTCATCCAGAAGCTTAGCCGCATCTCGCCAAACATCTTGATCTAGCGCAAGATAGTTCCCTTCAAGCACAACAACACGATGCTCCGGCTTGATGACAATGTCATCATCTCGAGGATCTTTAAGTGCGTGGTCAAAAGATGGTGCCATAATCGGCTCAGATGGAATAGGGGTCTGGGAAAGCGATTGGACGAGGGTGAGGAACTTGGGCGCATCAAAGGTAAAGGCTGCGCCGCGGCGGAAGTGAGCTGAATCAGGGTCTGGCATGGCGGAGAGGGCGGCGCGGGTGAGATGGAAGCCATCCATAGGAACAAATGTCGCTGGATGAGGAGCTGAGGGATTGGAAGAAGAGGCACGGGCGTTGATTCGATCAGTGATGATTTGTGAGAAGGTTGTTTTGCCTGTTGAGTGTGAGTATACGGGTGTTGAGATCAAAGAGTTAACTTACCTGAGCCAGGGATACCAGCAACACCGATCACTGAGAATGTTAGTTCCGAAAATACAGGTAATAAGAAACAGAGAATAAGATCACTTGAGTGCCGCTCGTTTCAGCTCATATGAGAGAGCTCTGTTGAAACAACATGAGTGCTTGATACTCACATAGTCGCTTGTCCTTTGGCGTCTCCTCATACTTCTTCCACGCCTTCTTGACGAGTCTTTCAACTTGATTCTCCATTCTTGGGTGAGATATTGTAAGCTGAGACTGGATTGAGAATCGAGGAAGTGATGATAAGCTGGATGTCGTTCCTGGATATGCCCCGCGTCAAGACACTGCCCCACGTTGTTACATCACAGCTCTCCACCCCTGTCTGTAGATTGATATCCTAGCATATTTATCGTGTTTCATCTCACACTATGATATCACGGCATCTATGGAGTCTCTTCATAAATGTATCATGGACAGTAGACCCTTTCCTAACATATGAGAAACTTTTGAGGTTTTCTTTGGTCTCACGATGGAAGACATACCAAACTTGTGATGCCATGTGCAACTGCTCGTTAGAAAAGCCAAAGGAGTTAATAGAGTGGCTTGTTTGTAAGAAGAATTCACAATAAAAATGTAGCCATTCTATGAAAACATGTTTCAAGTTTCTTATACTTTCTGCAAACTTCACTTATCAACAATAAATGCCTTTGTCATCCAACCAAACCACCACAAACCCAAGTGGGTCTTATCACAACCCAAAAACTCAGTCTTTGATTCCTTTCTCTTCACTTACACCACCATTCTCCAGCAGCAAAAATGGATGAAGAAGATCCCCTCGCCAACTTTGCCTTCGCAGACGTGTCTTCTGATGAGGCAGATGAAGTAGAGAACACAAAGTCCCGCCGTACAGGACAGTCAGAAGAATCATGGCGAGTTGTTCAGAAGGAGTACGAAGTAAAAGTTGAAAATGGAGATGTAAGTGACTCTATCCCTGTCTGAGCATAAATCTGTGCTAATATCAACGAGATCTACCACAAAGTCAAACTGCCACTTAGCCCTGATGCTTCCAAGATGGATATTCAGGAAGTCATCCATGCTGTTGAAGAACACTACTTCTTTCGCCGTTATAAGGAAGCCGAACAACTGGCCCGCGATGCTCTAGTCAGTAGTGATGCGCTTGATAGAGATTCAAGACAATTACTGGAAACATATCAAAACAAGTGTCATCAAAAGAATAAACAAGACTAAGCACATTCACATCACATGCATTGACCAGGGATTATACAACTTGCTCAATTACGCTGGAACTATCTCATCTCCTACAAACATGTCCTTCCAGGCTGGCCTATTCTCCAAAGTCCCTCCAAAGTCCTTTTAAAACCCCCCCAAAGACGCATGTTGTATTAATGGCCACAGCACCAGATGCGAGTGATCCACTACACCAGGCCAAGTTGTAAACCTCACACTCTTTTCAAGTCTTTCGCTTTCAAATACCGACGTCGGTTTTCAAGACCTAAAAGCCGAGGCGAGGACCGGTAAAATTGCCTGCACTTGCCACTGGCCGTGTTGCAAAGCGAGAGGCGCCCAAACCCTGAGCCGGTTTGCGTTCACGACAAGTGGCTGTCCCATTGGTCTGCCCATCATTCCCGAGCGAAGGCTCCGAGGCCTCCCCGATAACACCAGACTGGTTAGAGGAAAGGAGGGCGGACTGTATGTGAAACACGGACAAGAGGGCTTCGAGAACAGACTTCTTGACTTGGGCGTCATTGTTCTGTTCCTTGATGAAACGAGTCTCGAAAACTGCATCAACAACCCCCTGGATCATCTCTTGGGTAATGGGAGCGCCCTTGATCTGCTTCATAATTGAATGCGCCAACAAGACCAGGCTCGCCATGTTTGGATCAACACCTGAAGGGTCACCAGTAGCAGTGACACCCCCCCAACTGTCAATCATCTCGGCAAGAGGTTCTTTCTCTTCGGGGCTGGTCAGGTCCATGACCGAGGTAGGTGGCGAGGCACTTGCAGTGACATCGAGAAGGGACATTGTGTCTGCAGCTTGAATGTTCTGTGTAGCCTTGTTGTCCTCCTGGATCCCATTGCCGGACTGCACATGGTCGGAGACCTCCTGCTGCTCGTACCGACGTGCTGTCTTCTGGAGCTTGTTAAGACAACAATTGAGCTTCTTTGCCTCATCGTCTGTGCTGAACTGCAGATGATACGGCCCCTGCATAGACTTGACATTAACAGAACAGAAGTGACCATCCTGCTTGAGTGCATCAATCTTGAGAACATTGTGGCTTCGATAGCCCTTATAATCATTCACAAGTTCCAAAACACCCTCGTTCGTTTCGATACGAAGCTTGAGAAAGATTTCAGTCTTGAATCTGACGGCTTGGTTCTTGCCTGGCACAATATAGCATACGCCGCTGCCAATCAAGTACTCCGAGGCACCATCATTGGGGGCATTGCGGTTCTCCGTGAAGAACGGCACGATAGGGGCGTCGTTCTTAGTGGCGGTGTCTGCAAGGGTACCGTTCTCAGCAGTACCGTTGGCAACGGCAGGAGTCGAAAGAGCTTCAGTGCTCTTAGGGGGTCCCCACCTAGCTGTTGTGGTTTTATTAACATTGTTCCGCTCAATCAAACCTTCAACACAGGATTTCTAACCAGGTGTGACAGGCTTAAACCCGGCACGCATTGCAGCTCTCGGGGCTTGCGAGGAGGAATCCAAGTCGTGATGGGCAGACGACGAAGAAGGAGGCACACTGTCAAAATGTTAGAAGATCTTAGTGTCAGGTGCAGAGTAACTGACTGTGGCATGACCTCCCGAGCGTAGTCATGAGCTCGACGTCTGTCCCAAGGTCGGGCGTCCTCGTTTTTGAGTCCCTCCATCTGTTCGGACTCATCGTCTTCGATCTTACGCTTCCACTTGTCTACAAGGCTGGCCTTCTTAGCACTCGAGTAATGGTCGGTGCCATTTTTTCCACTCGGGTCAAACGTAGGGCGGCCTCCCTTGGCAAAGTTACTGAGTGGAAGGTCATCTTGCCGCTCACGACCCAGGTCGCTCTGTCAAAGGCTTGTTAGTATTGAAGCGAGGGAGATGCGAAAAGAAGATGGGCAATGACAGCCAATGTAAGCGGTATCAAAGGAGATGCTACGCGATGGGAAGATTCTCCTAATAGGATGAAAGGAGAGGCCGAGGCTTCGCGTGGAGGCGATTGAGTAATGAGAGTAAATCTTACCATGATGGCCGCCTTGACAGCGTCAGGGTCGATGTTGTCACTCATGATGAGCTCGAAGAACTGGTAGAATTGGCAGAGGATCTTGCTTGATTCCGTGGGATGTTCTCTTTAGAGCAAGGCGACGGCTGCCTGCAAAAACAATAGCGAAGGGGCAAGGGAGGAGGTGATGGTGGTAATAGTGAGTGTAGTGTGAGGATGAAGTGCCACGACTATGTGTAGCCGAAGGCGAGAATATATTAATCAGTTTGATCAAACTGATAAAGAGAGAGAAGAGAAGAGAGGAGAGAGTGTGTGTGCGCGTGTGGAATCTTGCTCGATGGATCCGCGTGCACGCGATGCTGGAGCAACCACACCAGTGGAAGGGTGCTTGAATGAAAGCGGCACCTAATGAATAATAAAGGCACAATAAAGAAGAATAAAAAAGTAAAGCAGATGCAATGTATAAAAACAGGCTCAGCCTGTGATTAAAATAATGCACCTTCTGGGTTGCGGTGGAAGGTGTTGTGGAAGAGTGTTGGAGGAGGAAGGAAGGTATGGGGATGAAATTTATAGCAAAAGAAATGTGGCCAAGCATCGACTCACGACTGTGGCAGCAGAACGAACCCAGATATGGGAGACATTAACTGTGATTCAGGGGCTTAGGGGCTTCGTTGATATGAAAAATGATGTCAATGGGGGATAGTTTCTTCCTCCTAGGGGAGGTGGGCACCTGCAGTTGGAGAGCTGCAGTCTCCTAGGTGCCTATGTGATCTACCTACCTACCTGTATGGATCTATGCCCTAGAAGGTGGTTCAACTGTATGGCTGGTTAACTTACTTGATGCATCTGATATCTCACGCCCGAATCTCTTGACATGTATCAGACTTCTTTCATTATTCCCAAGTCCATGTTTCACGAATATGCACCAACCCCAGACGGCACGCTGCAGCTTGCAATCTGAACGTGATCTAATAAGCTAGAAGTGGACAAAGGAAAATGCTATGAAAGGTAAGCAAACAAGACATGATAGTATCGCCAAATATGAAATTGAATTATGACTCTCAGCACACACTGCCTTGCCCTTTTGGACCAATACTAACGACAGACTGCTACATATCCAGGAAGAAAAGCCGCTCTGGACCGTATAGACATCTCTTCCATCCCTGAAATCCAACCTCGGCGCTCAAGAAGCAAAGTACTTCCTCCAGAAGGCCTCAAGTGTCGTCAGCTTACCAGCGGCCGCCTCCCCCTTGGCCTCGGCCGCCTTTGCCTTCAGCTCAGCAGCAGGTCCCAGATCGTTGGGCACTCCATAGTATAAGCCGCCCGAGTGCTGGCAGAAGCCGAACATGTACTTGACAGTTTCAAAGGACTGGTCGCCGTAAGTCTCCATCGTCTTCCAGTCCTCGATAGGCACAAAACGAGCCTTCTTCCCCGTCACTAACAAGCGATTAGCCAAGCACATGCGTCAAATCACGAACGAGCACACCTTTCTCAAACTCCGACACAAGCTTTTCTGTTGTCTCGCTAGCGCTGATGGCTTGCACAAGACGTCCGTTGTATTTTGCGGGATCCAGGAAGATACCATGAACAAGATCGCCATAGTCGTCGCCAATGGAGATGAAGGGGATCTCGTTATTACCACCCCAGTGAGGGACATGAAGAGTGAGGTAACCCTCTTCATCAGCAGCGAAGGGGAATCCTCCCAATGCAGGGGCAAGCTCTTCCACGAGATGGTTCTCCTGATACCAGCCTGGGCTGACGAGGTTTACAGTTTCAAAGACCCCCTTGCTCTTGGCATACTCTCCAACAGCATGTTTCACTACAAACGTGAGAATCGCGACTACCAATGGAAGGGAAGCAACATACCGTCGAAAGCCTTGTTAGGAACGGCCCCTCCAGTCGTCTTAGAGGCAGAGGCCAAGCTGCTGTACACAAAGTGCTCAACTCCAGCCTCGGCAGCAGCATCTACAACGATCTTGCCTACCTCAAGCTCTGCAGGTCCACCCCCCTGACTCATAGACTGGAATTGTGTTAGAGAAGATTCGCTTACAGACTCTGATAACTCACAGGATCATCCGAGTTAGTGTTGACAAAGACGCCCCAGCTACCCCTGAACGCTTCGACGACTTCTTCCTTAACCAGGCCATTGGCCTTGACAACCTCAACACCATGCTCAGTGAGGGTCTTGGCCTTCTCAGAATCAGGATTTCGAGTGATTCCTCGAACCTTGAAACCCTGGTTCTTGTTCTGAATCAAGGACTTCACAACACTTCCGCCCTGAGAGCCAGTGGCGCCAAAGACAGTAATAAGCTTGGAGGAAGACATGATGTTGATCTGATAAAGGGAAAGCATGAGGTTTAAGTCGATGTTGTTTATGTCTGATTGTGAATGCTTTGAATGCTGATGAGTGTACTTCATTTTTACAGATACGATCCATCCCCCTGATATACGTGAACGACGCCGAAGCATCAAAACTATACATCATCCACAACTCCGCAACTCATGATACGAGTTCTATCACGATTTTCTGAATAAGTGATCTCGGTGCACGCGGGTACCGTAAGAGTCGGCGATTGAGGACGACAAATACCCCGATCGCCCATTTTCAACCGTTGTCAAAGTTAATGGACCAACCAAAGACTAGGGGGTAGGAGAAGGAGTTTCTCATCATCCGTCTTGGCATACTTTTGCGGTTGTGGCTTGCACGACACCCACTTTCTCCAGCGTTGGTAGGGCATTGGAATGATTATTAATTCTGCTCTAAACACTTACACCAGAGATTGATGCGGAGGAGCGGACTTGGGAAGAGAGAAGTGGTCTTAGCTGCCAACTGACACGAAACCCAAACGAAATATCGGAAATAAAGTTTTGGCATAATTTTAGGTGTCGATTGAGTGCTGACAACATCAAAATCGATCTCCCTTCACACCGCACTCACCGTTTTCTCCTGTCTTAGTATCTATTACTGACCCAGCCGTTCACCAACAACAGCATCAATGGCTTCTGTTCTAATTCGGTCTGGTGGTCTAGTGGTATGATTCTCGCTTAGGGAAAACCCTACAGCATAGCTTGCGAGAGGTCCCGGGTTCAATCCCCGGCCAGACCCTTCCTTTTGCGTTTTCTGCTCCTGATGGGATCGTTTCTTTTTGAGCTGGTAAATACTTGGTCCCTGGACGAACTCAGATAAGTGACATTGTGCTGTGCTGTGAAGTCATTTGCTCCCGTCATAAATACGTGATCACAACCTCCATTGAAGGTCACTGTGATGATGCAAGCACACGAAATCAATATGTTGGTGGTGTGCACGAGAAAAGAAAAAGAAGAAGAAAAAAAGAGGTTTCTCGGAAGTTCAGCCGTTCCAGTCAAGCATTCATACATTGAATTGTTATATGAGCTTCTTCTTGTAGGTTGATGCTTTTTCAACTATATGGGACTCAATCACTGTCACACTAACAACGACAGCAAAGTTCTAAATGTATCTTACACAAAATTATCAATTGAGGTTTAAAACAATTCGCAGCTTATATTAATGTGAAGGAAAAAGAATGATAGCGATAATTTTATTCATATGCATATAGTGCTAAACTTCTTCCCAGCAGTATTAACGAAACCCCAAACACTCCTTCTCAAGCAACTATTCGAACCAGAAAGAAAAAAATAAGACCGTCACTACGTAAATGATATCCATGAAAGAGACAAACCTCATGCTTCAACTCTAAAGCCGCCAAACTAACCCTGTCGCGAGTTGTCAGGCAGTTCCCATCTCTGAACATTCACATGCGTTGTGTGAGTAGTCACCGAGTTGGTATGTTCCGACAGCTCAGAAGGTCTAGCCTCTCCAGACATTTCAACTCGAGCATCGCGACCATCCATCTCCAAGTTTGGTCGCCAACCTTCACCAGTCATCTCATGTTGTCCTGCGACTTGGATCGGTGGACTGGGTGTCATGTCGGGAAAAGAGTGAATCTCACGACCATAAAGTTCACGCTGAACACTGACGCCAGATAGCTCATTGGTCTTAGATAAGGAAGAGACTGAGGAGATCGCTGAAACACCGACGGGCTTCCTTGGCAGAGCGTCTTTTCTTTCAGGTGTAGAAGGGGAGACAGGGTTAACAACAGCAGGACCACCACCAGTTGTGACTTCGCTGAGGGGTTGAGTAACAGGGGGATGTTGAGCCTTTCGTTGTCTTCTGCGTCTGATGAACCACCAAGCAAATAGCATACCGGCGATAATAACCACTGGTATCGCAACTCCCAAACCGATCTTGACAGCAGAGGGACCATCATCGTCTTTCTTGGTCGACGCCGCGGATCCGTCTGCGTTGACCAAATAAGTCGAAGTTGCTTGAACAATTACTAGTACTCAAAGTTAGCAACGACTCTCGCTAGAACGAGCACAGGGACAGTACCTGAAGCAACAGCAAAGGCACCATCACCATGAGCAGCAGGAACTTACCCTGCGTCCTGGGAGCACCATCCGCCGCCGTCTGCGTGATGATAGTCATTTGAGTTGAAGTTGCATCGGCGCCTGAGTTGGCAGTTCGACTCGGCTTTGCATCACTATCACCACTGCTATCCGCACTCTTCTCTTCCTTCGCCTCCTTGGTAGCTTCAGCAGGGTTAAACCACTCAGTGGCACCAGGCTGTGTGAAGCCTGCACCCATACAGTAAGAAGCGTAGTAGGATTGCATAGAGGTTAAGTCTCGAGAGCGATCACCAGCGGAACACAATGAGGTAGCACACTTGGCCATGAAACTACCAGCCTTGGAGGCGGAAGCAGCGGCCGTAGCGCAGTAGCAGTTGTTGTCATAGGGGTTATCGCAGCCCATGACCTTGCCCATATCCGAGAAGACGGTGTAGAAGAGGCATTTGCTGATACATGTATGGCCGACATTGTCGAGGTTGCCACTGATGGTGACACTTTCGAAGTCGGCGGATAGCGCAAGGGGGAGGAGAGGGAGGAGGACTGAAAGAAGTCGAACCATGATTGATGGTGCTGTATCTCCAATAGGAGACTAAACGTACAAAGAGAGAGTCTGATAGTCAAGTAAACTATTTCGTGAACTAACAAGAAGAAAACGACTCGCACGACTGAGAGCCGGGCATCGGCTCTATAAGCCTGCCCAAGTCTTGGCTCTATCCCCTCATCTTGCGGCATATCTTACACCGTATCTCATTTCCTCTTGTCTTTCCTTATCTCTGCGTGTACTCAAGGGTTAATCTAGCTTGTTTAAAGAGATCTGCATCGAAGACATACCCGCCGATGCATGTCGACTTCTGTTGCTGCAAGGGACGAACAGGTTCTATTGGCTTATCTGAGAAAGGAGCCCTCTGATAGGACCACGAAATGCATGAGCTGAATAGAGTTGGCGGGTCTGAGAAGTCACGATGGGACATGAAACCGCCATCTATGCGAGATGCTTGGGCGAGTGGGAGGATGTTTGCAAGACACTTGGACATGACATTTGTATCTGGAAAGCATTCACTTCTCATTTACATCAATGTATAGCTATAGGAACTCAATACAATCCTTTCTATATGGTATGCTCTTGAGGAGTCACTGCTGAAGCTGTGAACACTTATACAGAAGTCAATCTGGCGAAGGAGGGGACTATGAGACCAAGGCTACTTGCATAACTGCCAAACAACCATTGGCTCAAGTCGTGATCGTGGCCATGTTTTGGCAAAAGACATTCATTTGTCACTGGGATCAGGTCTGTAGGGGGGTTCAGCCGCAGTGAACCAGGGACGGACCGAAGCAGCTCGGTATTGGCCTCCTTGAGGGCATTTGAGACCTCTCGTGACCATGGCATCCTGGTCGACTTAAACTATTTATCTGTTCTCTATTGGCTACATGATCGATTTTCCATTATGGGATATTCGTATGTTTATAAAAAAAATCTCAGTCGCGAAAACATTGCGAGTGAAGCGCTTCGGCTGCCAGTAGGAGGAGGTTGCCGTCTTGAGGGGAGAGTGATCTGCATACAGAGTCTGAAAACAACTTTATCTGAGCCGTTTCCGTTCGAGCCACTCAGATCACTGGGAAAATGCTAAAATATCAGCTTTATACTAATGGAAACCCCCGTTAGGTTTTATGTCTGTCTTGCCTGTCTTGCCGTCATGGTGATTCAGAACATCTGACAACCCGATCTTTTGAACTGAGGGTCCACTGACAAGTCTAAGGCTGAAGTTTAATAAGTGCCGAACCCCGTCACATTGTGCCCTAATTCTATTAAATTGTATTACAAAAAACTTAGGTTCTTATGGGCTTCATCATTTTATCAGACTTTCACCGACCCCTGTATCCTCATATTGAAGGGTCTTGTGGCGGTCGCGAGAGAAGCCAAAATGTTTGTCCCGTTAGATTAAGCTCTTTTGAGTTTGGTCATCTCCACCCCATGCGGGGTCATCTCTCAGCTACAAGTACTACAGTGAGAGTCATGTGCTTTATTGTGTGCCAAGGTTGAACGGAATGAAGCAGAGTCACCGACTTCTACATATTCCGCACCCAACAGTGAAAACTTTACCGACTGAGAAAATGACATTGATTATGGCAAATGGCTTAGTATGAACTCGGAAGGATGATGAAACCGAGGTCTTGGTGCAGGGGTTCTTATTGACAGACAGTGGCGCAGCCAAGTCACTCAGACTGCGGTATTTCTGAATCCGAACTGCCAAGGGCCAAGGGCATTCAAACTGTGGCGATTCATGCACCGTTGAAGATATTTTTGGATTCTGCTGATCAGGTACTGGCTGTATCAGTGGAGGGACGGGATGCACTGCTCACGGCTGTCTCCATCTAGGGCTGCAGCTTAGGATAAGCAGCTTAACGCTGATGAGGATAGCTGGGCGAGAGAAGATGATGGAGGCTTGGCTAGTCAGCATTGGCGATTGGTCAATAGACTCGAATTCAACGTCAAGATGCAATGCGATGTTGCATGGGGAATTTAACGGGAGAGCCTTGCGTTATAGCTGAAAGGCACATTCTTTCTGGAGGCTTGAAAGGCGCGAAATTAGGCTTGCCTGGATCTATCTGGGCTGAATATTTGGCGGAGGCGCGGCTTGAAACTAGACCATGGTAGGAATTGGAGGAGGATCTAAGCTGCGGCTGGGCTGACAGAAAGCCAAAGGGCTGAGGTGATAAGGCAGTAGGACAGTAAGACCAAGGAGCTATGTGCAGTAGCTCCAACTGTACCCATAGCTGATGAGCTGTGAGGAGTAGCAAGCAAATGTCAGTCTGTCAGCCTTTGTATAACCACTTGACCTGCCTCCTCCCCTCAATATCTTGATTCTTCATTTCTCTCTTGCACTTCATCATCTCCCGCCATAACAGGGACAGGCTGGATAAGACAGGCATATACAATCCTTGTCATCTCATACGTCCTCCGATCCCTGCTGACGGTTCAAGCCGAGCCCCAAATCAACGTCACTTGCTCAGTCAGTTCACTGGAGGATCGCCCGATACTCTCCCACAAGGGTAGAGCCTGAAACACAAAGGCCGTTACTCTCGAGCTCGAACGTGCCAAACAGAACCCCCCAAATCAACTCCTCGGACTGTCCTTGGATTTAACGGAATAAACGGGGGTCCGCCAAGACTGCGAAGAGGGTATGTAACGTTAGGTGCTGTATTCGCCATTCGTTCGCAAACTGTACGCGCATATCAAGTAGCCGAGCCACAGAGGGTCAACGCAATTGTTTAGCCACTTAACTTGTTTGATCTGGAGATAATTGAAGCTAAGTTCGCAGTAACTAGCGCCCGATCCCTGTCTGCGGCTGCAGTAAGACGCTCTGTTACTGACATTGGTTTTCGTCAGCTTCTGAAACCCGAGCGATAGATCCTTTTTTTTTACTTTCTTGTCCAACAACATCAGTCTTGCACACCCTCTTCTTGAATTCTTTGTTCTTTTATCTACTTTATCGCCTGCTGTGCATTCGTTTCCCAGTATCATTCGTTGTCTGGCGCATATTCTACCGCTTCTCCTGCGTCTGTGCATCGTCGCATAACGTCACGACGTCACTCAGAGCCATCGCAAAACACTCTAGCAGCCCGCGGTTCCTTGTTCTGTAGCGGAAAGCGAAACCCGGGGCAACCGCCAGCACATCATAACCACAACCACCACCTGTTGCGCAACTGTAACCGCGCCGAAAAAAAAAAAATAACGAATAAGGCCTACCACATACACCTCAAAATATTTATGCGATATAGCACCTTGTGTGCGCATTAACAACCGCAATCATGTCGTATAATCGCCTAGGTAAGTTCGCCCATGACACCCTTCCATTCCCTTTGATCATCGTCATCTGCCCCTTGCTCTGTCAATATGAGACAGACGAGACATACCCCTCCCTCTTAGACACCCCTGACTAGAATTGCATTGCGACCGACTCGACGTTATATCGCTCTAGCTTCTTTGTCTTGGTTTGTCTCTCAAATCTCAAGGAAACGGTGTCATAATATTTATCGTCATCGGCGTTTGTTTGCTTTCGTCGAGAGAATAAAGTTCACCGTTGCTGCGTTTCTACGCGCATTGCTGGGGTATCATTCGCAAGTTTATTTACCTGCGCGCCCACCTGAAGAACTCTCCGCACCACATGACAACTCTATAAAAACATACTCAAGACACATTGGTTCTAACCTGAATTACCTTCAGACGACGATTACTATCATAACGAAATGGATCCACGTTATGGGGCACAGCCTCATCAACGCTCGCCTTCACCAGGTCAGCCGCTTCAACATGGCTATCGACTCGACGATAACCCCTTCGATGATGGCCGGTATGGACAGTATGGACCTTCTCAGCAGCATCTTGCTATGCCTACAGCCGACCAGCATCGGTTACCTACGCCCAGCGATCATCTGAACCTCAATGCGGCTGTAAGTCATAGCCAAAACCTTGATCAAACGTTATCGTTTTACAAGTGGGATTAAGAATTGAACTGACTTTACCGAAGCAATCCGTCGACAATTTGTCTGGCTATGGCCCCCCGAGCGATTTCTCCGTAAACCCTGAAGCGCATCACGATGCCTACTACAACCAACCCTACGAGCCTCGCCCTCAGCAGCAACGCTACGATCAAGGCTACGAGCAGGAATATGAGCAAGGCTACGACGATAACAGGCCTATGCTGCAACACCAACCGTCAGATGCCCCCAGCGAGCAGTACCAAGATCAGCCTCAACAAGGTGGCGGAATTAAACGTTGGAAAACCGTCAAACAGGTTCTCCTGTACCGCGGTAACCTTGTTCTTGATTGTCCCGTTCCACCAGTTCTTCTTCAGCAGAACCCCCACGGAGAGCGTGATGAATTTACACACATGCGATATTCCGCTGCGACTTGCGACCCCAATGATTTCTACGACCACGATTTCACGCTGCGACAAAGGCTTTTCACCAAGCCCCGGCACACTGAGCTATTCATTGTTGTAACAATGTACAACGAGGATGATATTTTGTTTGCCCGAACCATGACCGGTGTTTTCAAGAACATTGAGTACATGTGTAACCGCCCCAACAGTAAGACATGGGGTAAAGACGCCTGGAAGAAGATCGTCGTTTGCGTTGTCAGCGATGGTCGTTCCAAGATTAACCCCAGAACCAAGGCTCTGTTGGCCGGTATGGGTGTTTATCAAGAGGGTATTGCCAAGCAACAGGTTAACGGAAAGGACGTCACAGCCCATATTTACGAGTACACCACACAGACCCATCTCCAGATCAAGAACGATGTTGTGCAGCTGGTTCACAGACGCCAGCCAGTTCAAATGCTGTTCTGTTTGAAGGAGAAGAACGCCAAGAAGATCAACTCGCACAGATGGTTCTTTACGGCTTTTGGCAGAGTTCTCGACCCCAACATTTGTGTCCTTCTTGATGCTGGTACGCGACCTGGTGGAAGCTCAATTTACCACCTATGGAAGGCCTTTGATCTCGAGCCTATGTGTGGTGGTGCTTGTGGTGAAATCAAGGCTATGCTGGGTACTGGTGGAAAATATCTTCTGAACCCATTGGTCGCTGCACAGAACTTTGAGTACAAGATGAGCAATATTCTCGACAAGCCTCTGGAATCCGCTTTTGGTTTCATTTCTGTGTTGCCCGGAGCCTTCTCAGCCTACCGATACGTTGCCCTTCAGAACGACAAGAACGGCAAGGGACCCCTGGAGAAATACTTTTTGGGTGAGACGCTCCATGGTGGAAGTGATGCTGGTCTTTTCGAGTCCAACATGTATCTTGCTGAAGATCGTATTCTCTGTTTCGAACTGGTCACCAAACGCAACTGTCATTGGATCTTGCAGTACGTCAAATCGGCTACTGGCGAGACTGATGTCCCCGACACGGTTACCGAGCTGGTTCTCCAGCGTCGTCGTTGGCTTAACGGTTCTTTCTTCGCTGCTATCTATGCTATTGTCCACTTCCTCGACTTCCTCCGATCTGATCACACTTTCCTGCGAAAGTTTGCTTTCTTCATCGAATTTATCTTCAACACTATTAACATGATCTTCGCTTGGTTTGCTATTGGTAATTTCTTCCTGGTTTTCAAGATTCTCACAACGAGTTTGGGAGACGACACTTTACTTGGACGGACTGGAGAGATTCTAGGTGTTGTGTTCACCTGGCTATACGGTGTATTCTTGATTACTTGTTTTGTTCTGTCTCTCGGCAATCGACCAGCAGGTTCTGGTAAGCTCTACACTGCCATGTGTTTCTTCTGGGCTGGTATCATGATGTAAGTCATTCTAACAGGCCTCTGTTTCATAAACTAACCCCCTATTAGCTATCTGTTGTTTGCTGCTATTTTCATCGCCGTCAAAGCCATTATCGCTGACGTGCACGACGAAAACGGCTTTAATTTTGCGGATATTTTCAAGAATAAGGTCTTTTACATGCTTATCATCTCAGTCATGTCGACATTTGGTATCTGGCTGATAGCTTCGCTGATCATGTTGGATCCTTGGCACATGGTTACATCCTTGGTTCAGTACATGCTTCTCACACCCACTTTTACCAACGTTCTGAACGTGTACGCCTTCTGCAACACCCACGATGTTTCTTGGGGTACCAAGGGTGACGACAAAGTGGAGAAGCTTCCTTCGGTCAATACCAAGGATGGTACTGGAAAGACAGACCTTCCAGACGAAGGAGATCTGAACGCACAGTACCAGCGTGAGCTTTCCGTCTTCGCACAGAAGCATGTGGAAGTCAAGACTGCCCCCACTCCCAGCCAACTTCAGGAGAAGCAGATGGATTACTACAGAGGTGTTCGTACTGGCGTCGTCCTTATCTGGATGGTCACCAATTTTGGTCTGGCAGCACTTGTTCTGAGCTCTGCCGGCCTGGACCGAATCAGCCCGAAATCGGATAAGGACCATGAAGCGGAGCAGCTGAGCCGATCCAACATCTACATGTCTATCGTACTGTGGAGTGTGGCCGCTCTGAGTGCGTTCAAGTTCATCGGTGCCATGTGGTTTTTGGTGGTGCGCATGTTCCGAGGTGTCTAAGTTGGGAGGCGCAGCACGACTTAGTTTGAACTTTTGGCGTGCAGGGAACGAGAAAGTTCGTTTTTAGCTCTTCACATTATACCCATTTATGATGACGATGTGTCCCGCCGGGGATGGGGGACTTGACGCTGTTGGTGTTGAATAACGTGTATGTAAACTTTGATGTTGATGTCATGTCATGATGTTTTGACACAGCTGCTGAGGATGCGATACACATTATCTTGGAAGGCGTTTGGATTGGTTAGGTTTATATCCTTAGATGTGCACATACTAGGATGAATTTTACGCTTACTACGTTCTATGCCATGCTATCTTCATTGTTTTGTTATGACGGTGATGTATTTTATCGGATCCATAAAAATCCGACCGTGATATCATGGACCTCTTCAACACCACTCAATCTCCCACTAACGCCAGTAATCATGTCTCGTACGACCTCTCTTTTCAACTGCCTAGTGCGTACTCACCACATAACATCACGCAAAAAACTCCAGCGTGTACGCCGCGCGGCTCAACAGCTCAATGTTGACTGGCTCATCGTGCGAAGTGGAGGATCACCGGGGATAATGTTTGCAGAGGGACGTGATGAAGCGGGTTTAACAGAGTGGGTTTCTACAGTCCAAGCACTACGGTATAAGGACTTCAAATGTGTTTATAAGCCGGCGAAGGCAGAGGCTGGGGGAGGAAGCTTGGGATTTGATGAGATGGAGTCGGTGAAAGAGTTTGGGAAGGTAATGGATGAGAAGGGCTTAGGGGGTTGGTGGAAGAGGGGTATGGGATATGAGGGCGATTAAACGAAGGGAGGGCAGTGTTCGATGAGGATTTACGATGACGATGAGAGCTTGATGCTTTCGAGGGGCTGGTGAGAGACGCGTCGAACGCGCGGCCCAGAGGATCGTGGAGTTGAGGCTAGCGATGATGGTGAGTTTATCATCGGCAATTCCGAATGTTACTAATATTTATTCAGGTGAATTCGAGACATGCCGTTGATCGTAAACATCATCGTCCTCCGGATTGATATCATGCCTGCAGCACAGACTTGCTTGGCAATCTAGGAGGTCGAAGAGAAAGCCAGAGCCAACCCAACAGAATAAGTACTGACTATCCAGTGCCAGAAACAAAACATAGTAAATTTATAACTATATTTTAATAAGTTTAGGATCTCTTTTATACATCCTAATACTTGACTAATCCTTTTGTAACATTTATTATACTTTTATTCACTGCTGGATGCGATTTTCAGTCTTTCGAGGGGAGTTTAACGCTTGAGCTACGGATAAGATGTATCATTTGTACTGAAACAGGTGCATGCCTTCATCAATGTTGTCGGCGACAATTGCCAATCCGTTGGATATTGGCCTACTCATGAACGAGCACTCTTCTGCAATTCTGCAGGATACACAAGCAAGTAGTCCATACACTTTTAAACAGTTCAAAAGTAACCAAGACAGTAAAGTAAAGTAGATTGTCATAAATAGTCAAATATTTAGGTCTTAAGACTTTATGTAAGTTACCATAATTTTTATGGCAGCCTTTCCTACTTCTTATGGTCCCCATTCTCCAGACTGGAGGTTCAGCCTCCATGACGCTGGCCTCTCACCACCAAAAGGGCCAGTCTTTAAGTCAAAGCGATCGGGTTTCGCGGGGAAATTCTTCCAATAGCCACCGTCGTCTTTGTTCATGAGCGTACAGACATGCACATCTGCCTTGCGTCCTGCAGCGATAGATCTCTGGAAAGCATTGAAAGACTCCCCTTCGATCTCTTTTCCATCTTGCGCACGAACCCGCCCCTTTTGAGCCCGCTCGACGTCCTCAAGGTAGATGACCTTGAGATTCTCGTATTTGCCGGATTCAATAACGGACGCGAGGGCTATGTCGAGTGTTTCTGATGGTCTCGCTGGATCTGCATCCTTCACATGCTCGTCCGAGTTTCCCCAAATGTAAATCGCTTCAGTAGTGGGAGAAAAACATTCGACAAGATAGTCAGCAAGATCATTTCCAGTAGGGAGGTTGGATATCCGATAATAGCCATCTAGCTCAATATCAGACGCTGCTATCGTGAACAGCTTGAGGTTCGTAAAATCTTCGACCTCCTCGGGGCGGTAAACGGTACACCGGTAGCCATGCATGCCGCGAGGGTTGTAGATGATGAGCTGTTCCAAGCTCTGGCTGTGATTCCTTGACATGTTACTGACATACGCATCTACATCATCGAGATCTCGGCCACTCTCACTGTTAACCCTAAGGGTAGCTGACTCCAAGTTTTTCGATACTTCAGTAAGGCACTTGAAGAAGTCCACAGAGTAGTCGGAGGCGTTGTCAACGAAGAGCTGTTTAACGCTTGAGGTGGCGCAAGGAAAATCGTACATTGCTTCTATATCGAAGTCTTCGTCGTCTTCTAACTCGCGATCATGAAACATGTCGTTGAAGTAGAGACTTTCGAGGTTAGGGATGTAGAGCAGCGCTGCAAAGTCGCCTGCATCACGGAAAACTGCTTCGTCTCTATCTTCCCATGATTGGACCAATGCGATGCCGACCGTGACGTTGCGAAGAGACTTGAAGCCTGGAGGCCATTCTCCAATGCTTTTGCTCCATCCAACGGCTCTTTTGATCCATCGAAGACTGGTATGAGGGTCTGTACCTCGCTTGGCGAATCGTAAGCTGTGTAGCCGAGGGCATGAAGCGATGAGAAGCAATTTGAGGAACCCATCGTGGCCATCTTCGTATTCATCGTAGATATCGGCGAAGTCATCGTCAGGATGAACGATGTCCCACAATTCTTCCATTTTGTCGACGTATCTTCGGAATTCCCGTTTCTCGAGCTGAGATCTCGTAGGATCTCCTTCGGCGAAACCGTACATTGGTCCTGACATCGGAGCCCATGGTCGCCAATCTTGCCAACCTCTTCGACTACCCCACATCTCCAACTCACGCACATGCCATCTCCCGACTCGGGCCTGAGGCGAGTCTCTCAATAGATCTATTACAGTTTCCGGCAAAAGATCTGATGTGACCCTATACTTGGCGTGAGCATCTCGGTGTAGATCCAAGATAGAGTTGAATTGTCGATGGAGGGTCGTGCAAGTTAGAGCAATGTTAAGACAGCTCGAGGGAGGAATGTAGTCGATGATTTGAAAAATAAGCTCGATGGAGAGGTGAAGAAGGGACATGATATTGGGGCTTAGATAAAGCTATCTTAAAGATTAAGATAATTCACCTAAAGACTTAAGGCTTGACTTATATTAATGGGCTCTTGGTGTGCTGCTTATTTTCCGACCTGCCTGAGGGACTGTTGAATTATGTATATGTCAATACAACAGTGTTAGTTCGCTGACAGGAAATCGCCGAAAGATTACAAGAGAAGCTAGCCAGCCACCAACACAACCAGCTACCTCCTAAATCCACCATCTCCTGGGTCAGTAATAATAAATTCCACACCGCTGCCTCGCTAGCCCCAAGGCAAGATTTGAGGATATGAATAATTCGAGCCGAGATCATTTTGCAGAACAACATCGCAGTCCATCATTGAATTTAGGCCATAAGACAGCCTTACCTAATTCTTGCCTTGATCCTGATTTTTCTATGATCCACCTGAGAGTATAAGGACGAATTTCTTGGATATCCTGCAGAGCTGCGGAGGAGTGCTCGTTCATGAGTAGGTTATTGACAGAACAGAGACCATTTTCCAGAACAATATCACATAGGGTCAATTCCCGGACATAATAATGATCAGACAATAAGTGACAAGTTAAATATATAATATGAAGAGTGCAGTATTCTGCACGGGATATCATACAGAAGCCAATTATATCTATCCATCGTCTAAATATGAGAGATAACTCCGCCACACGTTGGTTTATCCACCAGAAGTCAAAGCCAATCCGTTTAAGCAGCAATCATGAAACCGGCAACACCAACGGCGGCAACAGCAGCAAACATGCTGGCACCACGAGGAGCAGCGGCATTGGTAGCACCTGGTGTAGGGAAACCTGGGAAAGCAGTCTCAAGATTCATAGTCTGAGTAGTCTTGTCGGCAGTGAATAGGATAGTTCCACCAGTTGAGCAGCCGTCGAACTCAAGACCAGCACCATCGTCCGTAACACACTTGCCAACCAGATTCTCCATGTCTTCATACTTTTCATTGGTCCACTCAAGGACTTCGGTCATGTAGCTCATGATGTCGGAAGATAGTGAAGAGGGAGCTGCGAGAGTGCAAGGATCGGTGGTCGTAACAGTCTCAGCCCAGTCTTCGAGCGCACTGTTCTTTGGGGTGGGAGCGCTTCGAAGAATGGAGATGACGGAGCTCTGACAATCTTCCTTGTCGTCACGACCAAAGATGGCGTTGACGCTGCGCTTGTTGGGAGTGAAGCTGGGGATATGATGGCCGACTTGAAGAGTCTCAAAGATGCGAACAACGTCAACGCGCTGAACTCCAGTAGCAGAAACGGTTGTGGCAGCCGTAGCGGCAAGGATGGAAAGGTACTTGAACTGCATATTGGCGGTTTGTTTGTTTGTGTAAGCGAGTGAGTGGTTTGAGAATGGTGGTTTGAAGTGTGATACTACAAAAAGTTCAACATCAACTTGCATGAAGAGACCAGGCCTACTTATAGTGAGTTCTCGCGATGCGATGGCTTAGGACATCGCCGCCATTACAACATGTTATCCAGTATAAGTAATCTAAACGTCTTGGCGAAGAGTCACCGGTCAGTTCAAGGGATATTTGGTGAGGCACAGCCGGTGGGCTAAATCGCCGAAACGGAATATGTCCAATGAGGATAGTGGGATCCTATTTGGCAAAGAAAAGAATGCGACGATCCCCTGCCAAGATGCTAAGGCTGAGTTGAGCGAAATATGTTGATCACGCCTAAGAAACGAAGAGCGTCTCCGCCGAACGGTTTAACTGAACAGCTTTTTCACCGTTATGGTTTAGATCAATGCGTTGGCGATGCCCTGTAAAGGTGATGGTATAATATCTTCGCCCAATGACTCTTTACTTCTCATGCAACGTTCCTCGAGAATAAGCACGTATTCTACCCTTTTAAACGTCTCGATACTGCGCTTGTAGCATTAAACAGCCGATATCAATGCTAAAATTAACCTTTGAATGCAACCTAGAACACACTTTAGACTTAGGCAGCCTTATCAAGCTCGCTAATAAAGGCGGGACGCCTGCAGCACTTTTCGTATCGTTTTCTCATTTGTCGGCCATTTCCTAATGCAGAATGTGGCTGGGTTTTTGCTAGGTTGTATCAACCTCCATCCATTAAGATCAAACCACTCACTCACTGCCATGAAAGATCTGCTTTATGACATCATCCTCAAGGCTGAAAAGCCTTATGCATTAACAAAACGGGCGAAGAAGGATTCTGAGCACTGACAGGATCATCCTGTGGCAGTGCTGCAACCACTATCGGAGACAATCCAACCCAACCCAATGGCAACGAGTCAATTCACAGCACCACCAAAAAGAGAATCAAAAGAACAAACTCTCTTGGAAGAGAGACTTTCAATGCGTAATCTGGGAATCGAACCCAGGGCTCCCCGACGCTGCTCGAATGGCAACGGAGAATTTTACCACTAAACCAATTACGCTGTTGAATTATTAAAAGCTGTGCAGCCAATTTGGCTTTCTGAAGCCATGATGTGTCACTGGCTTCCTTTGTATCCATATGTTTTAGCACGAATGCTGTGCCATCACCATAAGCCAGTATATGCTTTGTGATGTAAGCGTTGAAGCTTGATCAAGCATGCCATGCAGCAACACAGTTGCGCAAACGGACACTTTGCTCAGGCACTCACTCTCGAAGACCATTGGAACTACCAGACTTCTTCTTTGTGGAAAGTCTATCCTTTGGAACTACCGGACACAATCCCGTGGCAAGCTGACCTCCTTCACAAAGTCTCTAATGATTCAATAACCAATCATCAGGTTCAATAGATGGAGTATTTTCCCCCCAAAAAGAGAAAAAGAGAAGTTACGGGGCCGGTTGGATGGATAACTGTATGTTTGGGCGAGAAATTAGGGAAAAGGTCTGGGATTGCCATAATTCGTTCAAATCGCAGCAAAGTGGTGAATGATGCGTTTGCCGACAGCAATTATCCATGGGCTAGTGAAGAAGAGCTGTTGTGGACTTTAACAGGGAATGAGTGGAAGAATAAGGAGAGAAACGTTGCTGACTCGTAAATCAAAGAAAGATGATGGCAAATCCCATATCCCTTACGGTGCCTTTTGATGTTATTTCAATAAACTCGTTGATAGATTTTCAGTCGGGCATAAGTAGGTCTTCTACATCAACGAGCAAGGAACTTTCTTTCTACCTCGAAATATCAACTTTGAACACAACTGGCTTCTTACCATCAGCAGACTCAAATTATAAATCACGCTTGATCTTGAATCTGAGCAATGGAGTCTCCGCCATCCCCGGGGCCATTGTCCAACAAGTCTACAGAATCATGCACGGTTTCTCTGCCATGTCCAGTCTCGCCACTCATTCAGCCTACGCGTCGAAGTCCCTCGCCTCCTAGCAACGTTGTTTCGCGAGGTGAATTATACAGATCTAAGGAAATCAAACTAGGCGACGAACGAATCTCACTTCCTGAGTATACCGAGAATCGCTACAAGCTCTTCATGTATGGGGTTTACTTACTAGATCCCTTGACAACCTCTTCGAAGCTCCCAAAGGCTGTCCCGGAGCTTCTTGAGGCATTAGAAAAGACGAAAATTGAGATAACCGAGTCAGTCCGGCACGTGGCCAGGGATGGTAGCGTTTTCGATGAACTTTGGGAGGCATCATCTCATGGAGAAGTGCTTTTCACTCTGTAAGAGAATGAGTTAGATCTTCAATGTCTCGAAAAAGAAAGAACTTGTCGCAATGAGGAAATACACAAGCATTTGATGCATGATACGGCAGGCTAGGGATTTCCATCACCACCAATTCCAGACGCTCTCTGTGGGCATTCATCGTATTCCATGGACCAGCCTGACTTTCCTGACTTACCCAAGTGGTTATATGCCGAAGGGAAGGCTACGGAATCGGATCTATTTTATCACTTTCTCATCATCAAGGTCCAAGGTCACGGTGCCAAATCAAACGGCTGCATGCACGAAGCCACCAACGAATGCATGGTAGCCTTCTCAATGTGCGTCAGAATGATAGACAGACTCAAACAGCGCTTGGCTGAGCGCAGCGAAAAGGATAACTATACCATACTCGACTGTGCAGTGTTCAGTGTCGTTTGTAACGGCGCGGTGGCTCGTGTCTATATGACTTTTGCACGGGACGAAAGTCTGAGACTGCGAGCTTGTGTTCCAATGTATGCCCTTATTGTTAAGTTATGTACCGGTGGTAAAATGACTTCATAAGACTAGGAATAAGTTTAAGGAAAGAGGCTTAAAGTAATGATATGCTCCGCGTTAGTCATTCCCAGTCACTTACTTACTATAAGTCTATCCACTCCCCGTATCTCGTATACGCAACACATCTAAAATAAATTTCAACATCATTGCATACATTCTTCCGACAGGTATCAGGAAAACGTGCTATGAAGTTAAAAGTAAGCCCTGGACAGCCCATATGATGCCTTCCACCCTCATCCACATCAACGGCTATCCTGGCATAGGAAAACTCACGATTGCTCGGCATCTTATCACTCTGCTTGGGCCTGAAAAGGCCACGCTCATCCACAATTATTTGCTCATCGACCCAGCTGGTTCTATCTTACCACGGTTCAGTGTCGACTACCAGCCTTTACGCCGCGCTTCGGACTGTTGTCTTCAAAACTCTGGAAACCTCAAAAGACACTTTTGACTCGGTCTACGTATTTACAAATTTTTAGTCCACCGATGATATTGGTAGCGAAGTCATGGCAGAGTACCGCGATATGGCGACACGCCGTGGCTGCACCTTGGTGCCTATCATTCTCACATGTAGCAAGGAGGAGAACATACGCCGGCTGGCCTCGACAGAACGCTCCTTACATGGCAAACTAGAGGACGCGGAGCTAGTAGCACACATAGGTGATACTAGCGTAATATGCCAATCGCTAGGGGATCCCTTTCAGATGGTACTTCATCTCACAGACCTACAGCCCGATATTGCAGCGCGCCTGATATACGAGCATATTGTCAAAGTCTGTGAGGACCTACATTTATAGCACAGAGCCCCACCGCAAGATAATCGAATTGAGAACCATTTCAAGACGAAATAAGCGCCAAGAAGGCCCTGCTGTTGGTTGTAGCGGTCAATCTGTGCATGCTGTAATTTCTACAGCCTGATGTCTCATACCCAGTGCAAAAAGGCAAGCCACTTTCCTTTTTGGACTAGAGGAGTGATTCTGGGACCTTTTATTGGGTATTACCCATGAGCTGTACAGGGATTCAGAAATCTTAGAAATGGCCTCGAAAATGGGCGTAAAAAATGGCAATTTCTACGATTTTTTCCAGCATAAAAACATCACTGACCAGGCGCCCAAGCTACTTCTCTTTCTTCACTTCTTTCTTCACTTCTTTCTTCCGTCTTAGATTTCCATCAATTCAGTCATTGGTTTTCATAATTTTCGACATGTCTGACTCCATCAATGCCACATCCCCAGATTACAACGATGACTCTCCAAGCACTACGGCACCCACCAAGCCTTCACTAAGAGTGAGTTCACATCAGATCAATTTCTGTTGCCGGCGGAAATAAATGATCTAGCGCTAATAATCAACTAAAATACAGATCTTGGACGAAGACTCTGCGGGTTTTAACACACGCGAAGAAGACCTGGCCCATGGACCCTGGCTGTTACACTTGGGTGATGGGCGACAGGACCCCATTGTCCCTCATCCGAGGGGCCTGGACTCGGAGTTTCCAACAACAGGCCACGACGGTATGGGTGAAAGTGTACTACCTTCCTTTCGGAGTGGATTAGTAGCAGTGCAACCTACACAATCCATGACTGAGTCCGGGGCATCTCAGTCGGGGCCATCATTCTCTGTGCCCGCCACTGAAGATCAGACAAGAGTTTCTGCTAGTCGAGAAGTGGTGGTACGACCATTACCATGGACCTGCGAATTCTCGTGGGTGGGCAACCAGCTATATATTGGTGACGAGCCTCTAGAGAGCACTGGACCATCCGACGACCGATTTTCTAGAGCCAGCCCGGGTTCAGAAATTTCGTTTTCTATATCCCAGAGTTCCTTCTCACAATATGAAGGGCTTGTATCCGGAACCGGGGAGCTTGGGCATTCCTCGATTGTCGGTATCGGAAGCTTTAATCATCTGGATAAACATTTGACTGTGTCTGAGTTCTCTCTAGACTTAAAGGAAGCAATGGAGGACGATCTACTCTCACATGATTCAGATCATGATTTAGACCTTGGAATGATCAAGAAGATTGACTGGATAGTTGACTTACTCATTGATGATTTCTTTAGATCTCATGGAACCACTGCAGTAAGAAGCAAGAAGCCAACCAGTACTCAGAAGAGTACAAGAAACAAGGTGGAAAAGTCACATAGCTCTGCTCCTAGCAAAGTCGCTCGCGGGAAGCGAAAGGCTATAGATGGCGATGGGGACGGCGATGATGAGGATTCTCGCGACCACAAGCAACACCCATCTGGCGCAAAACGCTCCCGGGATCGCCGCCGGTTTGTCTGCCCCTTCTCAAAGTGGAAACCAAAGGTGTACAAGGGAGCGTGCATTCACAAGTGCAAGACCATTAGCCTTGTCAAATCTCACATTAGACGTGAGCACTTCTACAAGTACTGTAAGAAGTGTTTCATGTTGGGAGTGGAGGTTGGGCATTCTCCGTGCGTACCGGGAAAGAACCCCCCCGGGCTTCCAGTTGGGTACATCACGTACAAGCAGCTCGACGAAATCAACATGATGAAGCATAACGCTATCAAGGGCCTATCTGACGAAGATCAGTGGTGGAACATTGATCAAATTCTTTTCCCTGGCAAAGTGCCACATTTCGACCCGTATGCGGAGAACGGAGAGAAATATCAATTGACAACAATTGTCGACTACCTCCGTAGCCCAAACGCTCAGAAAATCCTTTCCCAGGAGATGGAGATGGAGGGAGTCGATGGAGAGTACGTCAAGATAATCAAGAAATCAGTGTTTCCTCGCTTCTTAACAAAGGCAATGTGCAACTTTATCGATCGGAAGTCGAACGATAGCATAAACAACGACCAAGATCAGCCACCAGAGCAGGATTCACCCATTCCGGCGATGGAGATTGGCTTGGATGATGGACTCATCCCACCCAACGAAGGCAGTTACGTGGCATGTCCTCATGAGAGAGGATACGAAGGCCAGGCAGATCCTCTTTCGGAATTGACAGTCCTGCATGATCCTATACTAGAACTATCGGAGGTCCAGTCAGAATTTGACTTTGGGGCTTTACTCTGTGGAAGCTCACTCGAAGGTGTCCCTTCTGTCCCCGAGATTGAAAACAGGAGCTTGCATGGCAATAGCATGTTTAAAGATGACCCTATCTGGTACCAAAAAGATAACACGCACGGGGCTGGACTGAGCCCGACATGGGATAGCTGGGATCGAGACAACACTTTTTAGCAGCAAGCTCGGATTATTCTGCAAATACAAATCACTCGTATTCTAGCTTCTTCCTTTTAGCCATGTAGCCTATCATGGCTAGCAGCTCTGGCATGTATTTATGCGATTGGACTCGAGCCTGCAACATGAAAACTGAATGTCTTCTTAGAGCAATAGAGATTCGTAATTGATATTAAATGAATGAAATGGGACCATTGCAACTCTTCAGTGATATTAGTCGACCCAAGGAAAAGAGAAATTGTAATCAATTCCCTGAGGAGGCTCACAGAGAGTTTCCAGGGCACAAGACTCCTCGGAATGTGTCCCATCGCGATCCTGAGCATTGAGGCCCAAGTCCCAAAGTTTTGATTCCTCTGACTCAAGCTGGCAAGCTCTTTGTTCCACACTAATCATATCATCGATTGATCTTTTCAATATCCGCTGAGTTTCTGTCGTAGACGAACAGAATTCTAGATCTTTGATACCCTCTATCAAGCTTTTCGAAAGTGACCGTCTCTCAAGATAAAGCTTTTGTTTCTCATGGGATATTTGATGTACTTTAAGTCTTATTAGATTAGTAAGTTGGAAGAGTGATGACCAAACTTACGGCTTTGCTGGAGATCTGGCCAGTGGCAGGTTTGACATAGGGCTTTGCATTCTGAGCAGTGCTCTTGTCCACTTATTCGCACACACTTTCGACGGTTGCGAAGGCAGAATAAACATGATGATAGAACTGTGATTCTGTTGTCGATTCGCTTGACTGCTGTGGTTTTCGCCTTGGACTGTTTGGTTGCTGAGCTCCTCGGTTTGCGAACCCGAGGCTTGCTCGTTTCTTTTCTTGTACGGGACGCCATGTTTTCGCTTGAGAGTTCAAAGTCAGATGATGAGATTTGCATAAACGAGACATAATCAAACGCTGTATTATCTAGTACCAAGGCGCATGGTCGGCATATGCAGAGCGGCGACCTAGGTTAGTGCCACCGGCTATCATTGACCAAACCTCAATTGCCGTATGACCACATTAAACGACGTGAGGCTGGTGGGGCTAATACATCTGACGGAATGTCTATTTTCGTTAGACCTGAATGTAAATTTAGGTAAGATTCGAGTAGTTCTTATGATACGTTGTGCCGTGGACGTCAAAGGCAAATGCCGATGCTCGGTACTCCGGCAAATGCTTTCTAGCCTAGCAAGCCTGTCAATGTGGTTCATTAATAGGCATCGGTATTTGAGTAATACTAATTGACATAAAGCTAAATGAAACTTGAAACTTGGTCTTGCTACCCCAGTTCTCATAGTGCTGTTGTCCTTAGATACCGAGTAAAGCCCCCTTCACCCCATTGGCCAGCTGAGCTCTCCAAAGCCTGTGTTCATTAAGCATAAAGATCTCTCCATTGCGACCGAAACAGAAGTTAGCAACACCGCCCTCAATGAGAATCTTGCCAAGTAAAACGCCACCTGGTGACCATACGTTTATGCCATCGCCACAGCCACTGTAAACGTTGCCATTCGTATCGCACTTGATGCCATCGGGGACACCAGTGTCAGCCATGGCAAAGAGCCGCCTGTTGGTGAGGAATGGTTCACCTGAGTGGAAAGTTAGGTCGAAGGCATATCTGACGCATGTTAGAAGGGCAACTCGAAAATATTTGGGGGTGAAGGGTGTTTTACATGGTAGATGCACGGGTGTCGTCAGTTGTCCCATCACCATGGATATAATCTGTATCGGTGATGTAGACAGTCTTCTCATCTGGACTGAAGCTGATACCATTCGGTCTACCAAAGCCATCTGCAACAACACGAATAGACTCGTCCTTTGGATCGTATCGGTAGACCTGGTTTGGCAATTTTGGTTGAGGGCGTATGCCCTGTTCAAAGCCGTAGATTGGGTCTGTGAACCAGATGGACTGATCTGAATGAACAACAACGTCGTTCAGTGAATTAAAATCTCTCCCACCGTAGAATGAGGTGATAAGGGTCGCGCAACGATACGGCGGCGTGGGGTTCATTAATACGAGACCTCCTGGTGCGTCCAGAGATCCCTGTGAACAGAAGAGTACTCCGCCCTTGTAATTAACACCACCGTTGGCCATGATCACATCAGGCGCGTTAATCTCTTCGCAACTGAGAAATCCCCCATCGGGACTGAGTTGGATCTTGCTAATTTGGATCGTCTTCTGTCCGGTTGTTGCATTTGGGAATTGGTTGCTTGTGATGAATAGCGAATTCTCTTCTGGAATGAAGACGCCGGCTTCGTGAGCGAAAGGATATTGATCATTCTCGTGAATAACCTCAGGCGCTAGGCATTCGCCAAAGATTGACTTTGCACCCTCGTTGTATATTTTGAAGGACATTATGCAATACGTATAGTAGATAGTCAGTGCTGTTGAGGACAAGACAAGCTGAGCTCCATATACTAAAGAAGACGGCTATACCACAGTAATAATATTCATTATCGGGCTTTGGAACTTGGTGTTTGGGTTTGGTTACGTTACCCCTCAGCGGCTAATGCCCAACCTTGATCCAGCCCCTGCATTCCAACCGGCTTTCATATGCCGAAGCCATCCACACGGAATACGCATATGCACTCATTTGGCGGCCAGAATTTCCGCTCGAGTGCCACGTAGTATTCTTCCGAGAAGTCATTGGAAGAAGGGCAAGCCATCAAGAATAGCTTGAAAGAAGCTTTAGACGTGCAGGTTGGTTGAAGAAAAGTCAGCATTAAGGTAAGAATTGGGTAACGCTGATAAAGATTATTAAACCTTACCTAAAGCCAGGGCTAAAGAGCTTGGCTATTTATGTCAATAAACTCTGAGTGTGCGGATTATTTTCTGAGCCGCCTGACGTGGAACCATCAGCGGCAAGTCAGGTTGTGTTAACTGCAAGTCTCTACATTCATCCCCGCTGGCATATAGAAACACTCCCAAAACGCTATTATACAGAATGTCAGGTGCTATCATGCCCATGCCTCATTGCCAATATGGCTGTTGTGTGTCTCAAGCGGCAGTCTTGCCTCCAACGGACTCCATCATGACAACAGCGGTATTGGCCTTCTCATCCACGTCTCTGATAATATCTTCTCCACCAAAGAGGTGATCAACGTCCTCCAACTCAAGGCCCTTGGTCTCAGGGAAGAACAGGAAAATGAGAGGGACCCAGAGGGCGTTGAGAACAGCAAAGATGATGTAAGTTCTCCAGCCAATGTTCTCAATTGAGATGGGGGTGATTTGGACGATCATCTAGAAACGTATTAGCATGGGTCTATCTTTATTTCTCAACGAGAAACTTGCGTAGTTAAAGATCCAGTTGGCTGCAGTAGAGATAGAAGAGCCGCGCTGTCGAAGGCGAAGAGGGAGTATCTCGGCGCTGCAACTTATTAGTATTGAATTTTTGGAATTAAAATAGAGAGTACTTACGGGTAGACCCAAACAGTTGCTTGGAAACCAACAGTAAAGGCGCCTTGAAAGATAAAGAGCATTGCTGCCGCTGCAATTCCCGAGGCATGTGCTGTGGCAGTGTTGTTCTCGACTTGGTAAATCAAGCCTGCTTGGACAGCCATGGTAGCAGCCATGACGCTGATCATGGACAAGAGCTTGAATGAATTAGCTTGATAGCTCGTGAGAGGTCGGCTGAGTGCTTACCAGAGGTCTTCGGCCAATTCGATCAATCAGAACCCATGGAATGAAAGAGGCGACGAAAAACCATGTTTGGAGGAAACCTGACATGAGAGCTGACATATGAGAAGAGAATCCAACACTCTTCTCGAATAATGTGCTAGAGTAGTCTATATGAAGTTAATTAGACGGCGACGAAGTTAGTGATGTGAGGGGAACCTACAGATAATGGCGTTGATGCCCCCGAGTTGCTGGAAGCTCTGAATTCCACAGGCCAAGATGAGACGCTTGCGCGACTTGATGCTATCTTCCTTAAGAAGATCCTTCCAAGAACCGGCACCGATAGATGTCTCGTAAGCGACGATCTGGGTAATGACGCTATGAAGAAGTTGGACATCAGGGTCATCCACAGAAGTGCCTTGAATTCTAGCAAGGACCTTGAGGCAATCTTCAGGTCTGTCATGTGCTGCCAACCAACGAGGCGTCTCAGGAATGATAGTCAGGAGGCCCATGATGACAAGAATAGGAACGCACTGGAGGATGACAGGAACACGCCAAGCATAGCTACCTGTGTGAGAGGACAGGGCGTAGTCGATCCAATAGACGAGAAAGATACCAAAGTTGAGTGTTGAGAGCTGAGCGCAAACGTCTATGGCATATTAGTGACACATTCATCATTATAAGTGGGTAGAAGAGCTTACAGATACCACGGCTAGATTTGGGACTGAACTCTGCCTGCATGACAGGAACGGTCGAGTTGACAATACCCAAACCGAAACCTGAAACGATACGTCCGACGATCATCATTGCTCGTGTATAAGAAGAAGCTTGAAGAATAGCACCGATGATCAAGAAGATACAGCCACCAAATACGGAGCGACGACGACCAAGCTTTTCTCCCAAGATAGACGAAGAAATGGCACCAAAGAAACATCCAACTAATAGTTGTGAGCGATTGGCACACTTGGCTCATAGCAAGGTTACTTACTCTCAAAGATGGCAACAATGACGCCGATCATATCGGAATCAGGACTGTCAAAAGTGTCCTTGAAAGCGGAAGTATTGACAAGACCTCCCATAAGGCCGTTGTCGTAACCAATTAACATAAACTGGGCAGTTAGTATTCATCTAGATATTGTTCAAGGGCGTTACTCACGCCAAGCGACGTTAAGACGCTGACGGTCAAGATGAGGCTTTGGCCTTGCAACTCCATGACGGCTGTAGTGATGAAAGATACAATGTGTACTGGATCTATCGTGGAAAACAAAAGTATCAAATTTGAGCGACGCGACCTGGTTTAATAAAGATCAACCCACAATCCGAGCTTATATGAGTTTCTCCATGGGGTCTCCATGTTTGCGGGGAAGGGGATGAGATTTCTCCAGGATTGATCAGGCCAGGCTTGAGCTAAGTCAATTGCCGTCGGCATTTGAAGTTGCCGATGGCGGTGAATGAAAAGCTTCGGGATGGCGGCAGGGCTAATGCTACTAGTTAATGTCTCCTTATAAGACCACTGGTAACGATACATTGAAATTCAAGTTCATTGAATAATCAAGTAGCAAGGATGACACTTCGATTGCAGACGATAGACAATAGCCTCAAAGGCCGATTGGCTTTGGTGACTGGTTCAAGGCGAGTGATGAGACTGTAAAATGGTGGTGTCTTCAGACTAATGATGAATAGTGGCGGAATCGGTTCCGCTGTTGCAAGAGCCTTTGCAGCTGAAGGTTGCGATATTGGTCTACACTATTCCTCCAGCAAGGAAAAGGCAGACAAACTTGCACAGGAACTGAGTCAAACATATCCATCTCAGCTCTTTGTGCCTGTCCATGCAGACCTCTCCCAGAGAGAGTCGACAAGAGGTCTGGTTCCCAGGTTACTAAGCCAAGATACCATATCCTCCAAGCATAGTGTAGTATCGATATTGGTTGCAAATGCGGGCTTAGGACGACGGATCCGCAATGTTGCGGAGATTGGCGAGGATGATTGGGATGAGATGATGGAGATCAACAGCCGAAGCCAGTTTGTCGTTACAAAAGCTTGTCTTGCTGGGATGAGACAGCAAGGTTGGGGGAGAGTTGTACTGGTTGGTAGTATAGCTGCTCGTGGGAGTGGATTAAACGGATGTCATTATGCTGCTTCAAAGGGTGCTTTGAGGTAAGAAGAAGAGGCCTTCAGATTATCCAAGTGTTAACAGGTTATAGCTCAATGGGCCAGAACCTGGCTACTTTGCTAGCACCAGAGGGTATCACGGTTAACATCGTAAGTTCTCAATCTTTCCCTTGATATCTCAAGCACTAACTGTTTTCACAGGTCTCTCCAGCTATGATTGGCTCCACAGGCATGATTCCTCCTCCCAAGTCAGAGTAAGTATTCTTGGTAACCTTCAAGATTGCAGGTTGGCTAACATTTGTCCAGAACTTGGACTAAGGGATGTGACTTGGAAGAGCTGAAAGCAACCGATCCTGGTCTTGCCATTGCCGCATCGATCCCAGTCCATCGTCTGGGTTCACCTAATGAGGTTTGCGAAGTAATCATCATGTAAGTCTTAACACGTGTTGGTATTTTTTCTATTTTCTAACGACTACAGGTTGGCGAGGAATGGATATATTACTGGGCAGGATATATTGCTTAGTGGTGGTTTGAAGTAGAAAATTCTTGTAGCAAATCAAGTATCTTAGAATTTCAAATAGATTTCTTTGTAGTTGAAGTATTAATTTAAATATAGCAATATCATAAGGGCATCCTCACTGCGTACCAATTCCCTTCCTTTTCTCGCTCTCTCCTCGTCTAGCAATAGCATGTGCTTTCTAATGTTATTTTGAAATTCCTTAGTAAACGCTCCTGAATTCAATATCCCGCGGAGAAGCTCCGGCCAGTATATCATACATGACATGATGTAAGGGCCTTCACTATCGTGACTTCACCAATAAATCCCAGCTTCCATGTCACCTTCTGGAATCTAGACCCCCTAGTCACCAGTAGCGGAATATTCCTTGCTAGTCCCCGTATCTTCATGTCCTGTGACATGTGCAACAATAGCTCCAAAGCTTAAACCCCAACCATGCCAATATGGGGTTACTGAGCCGATACAGTTGTAGGACCCGTATTTTATTCAAATGCCGCGTTCCCCTCTCATCGGCTTTGAAATGTTTCTCTTCGGTGTTTGATTCTCACTTCCAATGTCACCATCAGCGGCAACAGAGATCGGGAAGAGGGTCTCGAGGGCTTGTGTGAGTTGCAGATCACGTAAGACCCGATGTGACCTGTAAGTTACCCAAGCTGCTTTTTTCGTATCCCAATTGACATGCCATGGTAGTGATGCCAGTGGCGTGCCTGGAGACCCTCCATGTCGCCGATGCCTTGAGAAAAACCAAGAATGCATCCTCGCCACATCGCGAAGAGGTGGTCATCGCATTAAAGGACAACGTGCTGGATATACGCGAGCAACAACCAAATCCCATCAACAATCGCCAAATATAACGAATAGCCGAATGAATCGCCCTCCAACCATCACTATCAACGACCGGGAGAACCATGAACCAGACCAGCAGAGTGAATGGCTATCATCACAGCTTGGATCACCGCTAGACCAACAGTCTGAAGACGATGATGAAGCAACGGGTGATGCGGTTAGACTAAAAGGTCACTTCACATCCTCGGACCTCCTGAACCCATCGGATGCGTTGGATCTATTGGCTCATGTGGCTGATATGGAACCTGAGGGACATGCTAATGCACAAGAAGCCGAAGGCGGTACTGAAAGTCATACGAGAATGACAAACCCATCTCACGGTGGCTGTGATTATACGCCTATCTCATCTGGAGCTTTGACCCTCTCAGAGGTTGCATTCCTCATCGAACAGTAGGCTTGCATTAAAGTATTTTTCTCCATCAAGGACTAACAAGTTATATCAAGTTATCACGACAACTTCCACATCTTCTTCCCCATAGCCTACAACGCCATCTTCGATTCTAGCCGTATCCTAGAGCTTATCGAACACGAACCATATCTCGTTACAGCCATCCTCACTGTCGCCACAAAAGATGACCCTTCTTGGTCCCGAGCCCATAACTCATGTGCTCGACATATGGAGACTCAGATCTCCAAGTTGATATACACTGGCTCGACCACAGTTGGTGCAGTTGAGGCATTGTTGATCCTGGCCGAATGGGCACCCCAACCACTGGAAGAGAATCTCATGATTGGCTGTGGAAAGGAGGACCAAGGATCCTGGATGCTTGTGGGTGTTGCCATTCGTCTTGCATATCTCCAGAACCTGGAACAGACTGGGCTGGTGCAGCGAGTCGAAGGGGCATCCGACACTCTAAGCAGAAAGAGAATAGCTTGGGCTGGTAAGCAGATCAACACCTCTATCCCTGCGTCAGTAATTAATTTCAAAGTAGCTTGTTACATGAGCGACCGCCAAGTTTCAATACGTCTAGGCAAAGGATTCTGGTCAAGAGGACCTGGTCCATCGGTGAACTTACGAGCTGCTGACTTCCCATATCTCCAGACCCAGAAGCTGGGTAACGATAACCTAGCTTTACTGTTCCAAGCACACCTTGAAATCACACAGTTATTTAGCAACGCCCATGATATTCTATACTCATCAACCAGCCACAGAGAGCAGTTGTATATAGGAGGAGAATATGTACGATACATTGTAAGAGTTCATTTCCACCCCTCGGCGTGTTGTTCCAAAGCTAATTTTACAGGATGACTTCTCTTCTGTGCTCCGTAGGTGGAAACTCTCCTGGGGTGGACTCAGCTTCATCCCCCGCGTCAAAGCTTCTCTTATGCTATCTTATGACTTTCTTCGTCTATACATCAATGCATTTGCGTTTCAAGCAAACTTAAATCGCATAGTCCGGCGGTCGAAGAAGAGGCCTCCAGGCCCTTTATTCTCAGAACTCGCTGCTGCTCCAGATGCGAGATTCATCTATGAGTCGATCGACGCCGCTAATTCCATTCTCTGTACGTTGAACAGCTTCATAGATCCCAATGAAGCCTTCAAGTATATGCCTCTTAAACTCTATCTTTATGTGATCTACGCGGCAGTATTTTTGTTCAAGGTAAGAGTGCTTGACCCTTTATCTTTCACTAAAGTAGAGCTAACGATTCCTTATCTGCAGGCAATTTTTGCTGGAGCTATCAAGCCATCAGAAGCGCGAGGCGTTCGTCGTGCCATATACGAAACTATATCCCGCTTACAAAAGACTTCAAATAACCAACAAAGTCTTGGTCAGCGCTACGCTCGATCTCTTAGACTCCTTTGGCTGAAAATGCTAGGGAAGTCAAGATCACGGAACCCCGAAGTTGAGGGTCACAGTGATTCTTTGGTCCTAACTAATCAGGGCTCCTTGCAACCTCAGGCTGAGTCAAGTGAATCGCATTTGAATTCTGATCCTTTCAACAGCTTCTCGTGGAAAGATCTTCACTCCTTAGGGGAGTTTATCTCAAATGACGGGGCACCTCTTTTTAATGATAACTTCATAATAAGCCCTGAGCAGGACTCGGTACAAGGAGCTGAAGGACCTGAGCATTTCAGTGGGAATTTCTATTCTGGATCCCTGGGGGAACTTGATATTATATTCTAAGCCACCACTTGTTTCAGAATGAAGATAGAATAAAAGAAGAGCCAGTATTCGGCTCCGAATATTTCATAGTCACAATCTATTAGATATATCTAGGCAGCACGGCTCGGAGCGTTACAACATGTCTCTTGTATTCCTAAAATGAAGCAATTCCTTCGGCATGCCCGTTTGGCTTCTTCCATAGCCGTTGAAGTGACCTTGTCGGTTTTTTCTGTAACAAGAAGATCGTAATCTCATTCAAGAAGTGAAACAGTGCTAGAGTTCCAATGAAGCATCTTCGTTGATGGAAGTAACTGTTTTAAAGGCCAGTGCTTGTTGGTCTGTGGTGGCAGGGAGGTTAGAGTTCATATACGACAAGGGGGTGTCGGCCGGGAACTCATGTTTTGGAATTTTATACGATACAAGCAACAACAATTCACACTCTAAGCTTGACACCTTTGAAAATAAATTAATCGGGTCTTAATTGAGTAGATACCCTTGCCTGGCATTAACCTATGGTTGTAGATTGCTCTCGTACCACTCTATCCTGTCAGCCACATTCTAGAAACTGCTTTGAAAATGCTTGACCAAAGTTCTTTGTACCAGTTTCCAGTTGTCTCACCAGTTGTAGATCAAAAACCCTTCTCCGGTCCTCCCTACACACGATGCATAACAGTTCTTTTATACAACGCCATCATTTGCCGTGAGTTTAGAACGAAATTCTTATCGGACCAACATATTGCTTGTTCGTCTAAAGTTACCATTTTACTTCAATCTGTGCTTTTTCAAACATATATCAGGCTTGATTAGCCATGAAAGATCTGAGCTTCCTTTAGTGAGCCCTTTCAGCATATAGAAAATTTGATCTCTAAAATGCAAACCCAGGAGTCTTATCGCCGCAAGACCAACGACATCATTAGGGATTGTTCCCTCTCAAAATTTGTTACTGCGCTTGAGGCTGCAAAGAAGGATTGTTCGTTAGAGATACCCTCTCAGCAACTCCCGTCACTGGTTCTGTAGCAGTGTGTCCGAAAGGGAGAAGTTGGATGGTAAGATATCTCTTGAAGCACGAAAGGGCACCGATCACACCCTTTACCCCCTCAACATTAGCGTCAGCCCCACTATCGAGCTCCTTGAGCTTCTCTTGTCACATGAATGGGATGTCAATCAAGCTGAGGATCATGGGCCTCATGGTAGAGCCCGCAAGCTCATTGAACTTGTCTGTCAAGATGATCAGATGACCTGTTGGCTGGTAGAGCCCGGTTCTAGGGTAACTGATGGCCAACTTGAAGGGTATCAGCTTTTCCCACAACCCGCACCTCTACTCGAAACTTGTTCTGTAAAAGGCTCTGTTTCGACGTTCTAGTGCCGTAAAGAAAAGGGCGCCCCTCCCGGAAGGAGGACGCTTCACCGCGCAGTTGGAGAAGCAGCAGCCACTGGAGCAAATCCGTTTGATGTCACAGGCAACGATACCAGAGAACGGAGGAACCGAACAGAAAGGGCTGAGGTGATTAGGTTCCTTGTCGAAGACTTGAATTGGAAATCAACGAGATGGATTCTGGTATTCCTGGCCGTGCTTACTATTGGGGGACTCCTTTATGCTATGCTGCTGTGGAAGAAGAAGGAAGTCATGTGTTGAAATGGCTACTGAGTAAGGGGGAAAAAGTGATAGTCGATTATTCACATAGTCATGCAAATGCGGAGGCATGTGCCAAACTGATGGGGTGTGAGGAGAATTCACGAATACTGAGAGAATGGAGGCAACAAGGCAATGGGTGAGCCGAAGTTATGCTCTATCAGTCCTGAGAATCAACCCATACACTATGTGTCAATACTAAATCCATACAATTCGAAGATCCCTCATCAATCCAGGTATGGACCAAGAACCTGCTTGGTATGGTCAACAATCTTTGCTTGTGCCTTTTCTCGCAGCGTAGATACATTCTTTAAGTCCGGGGTGCAATCGCACTTATAGCCAACAAGAAACAGCCCATTTTCTAGTTTACCCTGCGTGTTCACTCCCGCCTTACCTTTCCACTGTGTTCCTCGGCCGCCGAATGCAGCACTGGTGCTTTGGAATAAGTATCTCTGGCCAGACTCTTCATTGGTGAAGGAAAGAATGTAAATCAATGGTTCAAGGAAGAGCCAGATAATCCAAGCCAGAATTGAACCAGAATCTAGACCTCGTCTGACATTGCCTGTGTCAACCCAACCAGGCCCGGAATGTATAAATGTCACGTCTGGGTTGCTAGTGGCGAGTGCATCTAAGAATACTGTGTTCATGGTGGCGTTCTGCGGATGTGCCTTCATGAAGCTAAAGTTTCCCGGCTTCTTTAAGTTGAGGTCGTCAAGATCGATATTTGCTCGATTCATCATTGCTCCAGCGAAAACATTGACGACTCTTGGTGCTTCTGCTTTCTTAAGTAATGGTAGAAGATGAAGGATGAAGAGCATTCGTGAGTAATAAATCAAACTTTGACAAATATCAATTCCTTCAGAGGTTTCATGTCGTCCATTAAAAGGGGCGTAGCCTGGGGTGAGAAAGAGCAAATGAATATGTTGTTCTTTGCTCTTGATGATCTCGCATAGTCTTTGTGTGTCCGCAAGAAGCGAGACTTCGCCTTCCACCCAAATGATTTCAGCTTTGGAGTTGACAGCTTTCATCTCCTGGATAAAAGCCTCTGTGCGTTGCTGAGAGCTCTTTCGGCCTACGAGATAGATTCTGATACTGGTTCCTCTGGCTACCAGGGCTTCAACGGTGTATTTTCCGATGCCTGATGTGCCGCCAACGAAGACGGCAATGCGTGGGGAAGATGCATCATTGATGAGAGCGTTGGAGGCTTGGATTTCTTTAAAGGAAACCATCATGAAAACAATTAGAAGAACTAGTCTCAGGCTTAAAAAAACACAAAAAAACATGCTGTTGAGACAGGTTGGTGGAGGTTCAGCTTAAATGCATCAAAGCGGCGGAGCGCCACATTGCGGACTTGCGGACTAACTATTCCAAAATGCCCGCTAAGTTTGAGACCCGGATAGGTAGGTAGTCAGTAAACTACTAATTAGTACTTCGATTTATGATTTTTGTGGATATCGCATTAAATATAAGTGGCATTATCAAAATGATATTTGGATACTACGTACGCGTTTCTATTGAACCGCGGCGTGATATGTCTATTTATAAGCGAGCTTTGACTCGATCCCCGCCTCACTCCTTAATGGGACGATATACAAAGTAGTCAAACTCCGCCGACTTTCCATTCCCGTTCAAATCCGAACAGGCCATGCCAACGAATGCACCAGTAAAAGAACCGCCAGAGCCGCGAGGACCGCAGCTACACTCATCGGAAAGCTTTGAAGAGTCTAAAAGGGGGCCATACTTCTCCAATGGCTTATCGTCCACGGCATAATAAAACTGGAGTTCTTCTCTCCTTATAGTGAGAGCCAACTTGATCTTGCCTGATGATGGAAGTTTGATAGGCTCGAGGTGATGAATCGATAGTGCTCCAGCTGGCCAAGACTCTTCTGAGCTCATGATAGACAAGAGCTTTTCGCTATTTTCATTGGCAGTAACATGAAGATAGTAAAAGTTGAAGCGACTATAGTAAGCAGTGAGACCTGCAAACTGGCGTTCATCTTCAGGATTGAAATCGATGACTGTTTCAGCATCGTATGAGAAGTGAGTTTGTCGACGAGCTACAAGAGCTTGTTCGAACCAGGACCCAATCGCATCACGACCATGTAGAACCAATTTACCATTTGTTGAGAAAATACGTTCTGGCTCCGGTGTGCGTAGCCATTGAAAATCGATAGGCAATCCATTCTCAAAGGAGTATCGAGTTTCCTGATATTCATTCTCTCGCCTACCAGGTACATCAACATCAATCGAAGGCACGGGGCCATTCTTGACATACAGCCAGTCATCGTCCTTCCAAAACGCCTCTTGGATGGCTGTCTCTCTTCCAAGGACGCTGCGGATGTTCTTTGTGATCGGCCGACTCAGCAGGTGAACGAGATAGGTTCTTCCATCTGGAGTATCGACTAGATCTCCGTGGCCTGCGCGTTGAAGTTCGGCTGAAGGGGCTTCTCGAGCTGAGAGGATATACTTGTCCGGGTGCAATTCGTAAGGTCCCCAAATATCTCGAGACCGTGCAAGGGTACAGGAGTGGTTGTATGAAGTTCCACCTTCGGCTGTGAGAAGATAATACCAGCCGTTTCGTTTATAGATATGTGGTCCCTCTGTGATACCAATCTCAGTACCGTCGAAGATCTTCTTCTTCGGTCCGATCAGCCTTCCAGCGGCTGGGTCAAACTCTTGCAACATGATACCACAAAAGTTGTCTTTTCCTGGGTTACGGTGGTCTCTTCGTTGATTGACGAACCACTTTCGGCCGTCGTCGTCGTGGAATAGTGAAGGGTCAATACCCGATGAATTGGCATAAATTGGATCCGTCCAGGGACCACAGATGGACTCAGCAGAAGTGATATAGTTCTTCAAGTCCCAAAATGTGCCGTCTTTTCTTTTGACGTCGGTATAAACAAGCCAAAATTTGCTTCCATCATGTGTGAGACATGGTGCCCAGATACCACCACTGTCTGGATCTCCTCTCATATCAAGAAGGCTTTTGCGGTCCAACGGGCGTGTGATGAGTTTCCAGTTTGCAAGATCTGTTGAGTGATGAATCTGGACACCCGGGAACCATTCAAATGTCGAGGTGGCGATATAGTAATTGGTGCCAACTCTGATAATTGACGGATCCGGATTGAATCCAGTCAAAATTGGATTACGAACTGTAGGCATGTTGATTGTTGTTTGGTGATGACAGTTTCTTGGATGGCTCTCAGGCTGGCGTTGGATGATACAAGAACTTATAGGTGGCATCAAGACCCCGCATGCTTAGCTCAACAAACCGGTTTGAATCATCAACTGTAATACTTTTAGCCTGGAAAGCCTGATTCGATCACGATGTTTAAGATATGGGTGTACCGCAGATCCATCATGCCATCCCCACATTCTATCGGGGAGTGTCGCTCTTATCGTGGGGGTTAAACGTCTCCATTAAGGACTTCAATATCTTCGATTGGTGTTGCATCAATCAAGCATTTTCGAAGAAATTGTAATCACTGAGTTTTATATCTTCCTGACTTGTCTTTCTGCCTCTCTTCTACAGAGACGTTTTGTCATGAGCAGCTGTTTATTGCTTGCTGTCTTCCAACTCTGGGTTATCGCGGAATATCGCTCACTAGTGGCCGAGCCTGATTATATAACAGTGGCGATCCAAGGGCCGGAGTATAGCTCTGCTTCATTCAATGTCTATAGCAATATTTGATACCTCGAGATATTTTGAGTGAATTAATTAGAGGGCTTGTAAATGGTTCAGTGTAGCTTTACTTCGTTTGGATAGAGCAATTTTCAGCAAATCTCTAGACTGTTATTGACCAAGTAGACGGCTATTAGTCTCATGGAAAATCGGGGTTGATTCTCGTTGTAGAAGATATCCAGAGCTGGTTGTGCATATAATTTCAATCTGCCAACTGTTGAATCAACAAGGATTAGTGATCCTGTGGTTATCGGTGTCAGCTGCAAGCTGACGCCCCTCACCTCTCCTCATTACATAAAACTGCTCAACATTCATCAACATGTACCTAATAAACGTATCTACATTACGGCTCGAAGAGTTTTATAGTGAAATTCCAGAATACGCAATCTTGTCACACACTTGGGGTCATACCAGAGATGAAGTGCTATTCCAAGAAATGCTCACCACCTCATTCGATGTCAAAGTCAAGAAAGGTTTCAAGAAGATTGAATTATGCGCAAGCCAGGCGCAGAAAGATGGACTCAAGTATTGTTGGGTCGATACCTGCTGTATAGATAAGTCTAGCAGCGCAGAATTGTCAGAGGCTATCAACTCAATGTTTTCTTGGTATCGAAACTCGACTGTTTGCTACATATATCTCGAAGATGTGGTTTACGACGAGGACCAGAATAATATGAGCGAGTCCTTAAAAGAAGCCCGCTGGTTCACTCGGGGATGGACACTGCAAGAACTCTTGGCTCCTCGAGTTCGCCAATTCTTCGATGCCGATTGGACAAAGATCGGAGAGATTTCTAAGAACAGCTATAGAGAACATCGAGTCAACGGCTTTTTTCGTGGATCTACAGCAGTAGAAGAGGATGTGGACACCCAAGAGCTGGAACGGAAGAGTCTTGCCAGTCAAGTGGCTCAAATTTCTGGCATACCCAACAAGGTCTTCTACATTAGTGATCTGGGCTCTTTCTCTGCAGCTACAAGGATGTCTTGGGCCGCATGGCGAGAGACAACTCGATATGAGGACAAAGCTTACTGCTTGTTGGGACTTTTCGATGTTCAAATGCCGCTTTTATATGGAGAGGGAAAGAATGCCTTCATACGGCTGCAGGAGGAAATCATCAAGAAGCAGCCTGACCACACGCTCTTCGCATGGCGTTCAGAACAAGGCTGCCCAGTCCCAACATTCAGTGGCCTACTTGCCCCGTCACCTCGAAACTTCGCCAGTGACTTCTGCCATGGCTTGAAACCAAAGCAAGTAGATACGCCATATGAAATGACGAACAAAGGACTGCACCTACAAGTCCGCTTGGTTGGGAACGAGAAAACACCTGATGAGTTCTTTGCTATCCTAGATATTAGCCATCACTTGAATACCAGGAAAGATATATGGTATGGAATTAGGCTCGGACGGTTGGATGAATGCGGTCAATATGCTCGAATCGATACGGATCAGCAGTTGATTCGTGAAGTTGAAACGACTCGGACGCTTGGAATAAAACCAACTCATATCTATGTCCAGCATACGATACGTCATGATGCGCCTTTATATGGGAAACATCGGCCATCTACAGTTGTTCTCGGCTGTGCTTTGGAAACAATGTCACTAACAATAATTGAGGCATCAGGATCGAAGACTTGGGATCAGAAATCCTTTACCTTTCTTCCATCTCAAGATGATCTATTCTATGCTAGACTGGCATTTCAATGCACTCCAAATTTGAGAACTATGTCTCCTCTGACTATAGGCTGGATAGTCAGGAAGGATGATATTGAAGGTATCAAATCACATCTCGCTATTTTGCGTGAGAAAAATGATTTATATCAACCAGAGACTCTGTGGGAAAATGGCATTCGCTCGGGTATTGTTAAGATTTATCCTAAGTCTACCTTCAATATCCTCGATGGAGAATTGGTGGCTATGATTGTACTTCATGATCAAATTATATACAAGGACTGACGCGGTGACCCCCATTCCGAGTATATATGAGTATGAGATAGAAAGTATTACTACAGAGCGTGTAGTTATTTCAATACTATGTTTACTGGCACTAAACTATTGCTCCTACTTCTGAGCTAGGAGAACCCAACTTTCGAACTTAATTCCCCCATGTGCTTCAACCTCCTTCTTGAGAACCTCATCAACAGCCTCAGGCCATCTCTTCTCCTCCTCTTCCGTATATCCAGCACGAGCAGGTCGCATCAGATCTCCCAACATGAATCTTTTCAGCCCATCTTCCAGTTCAAGACCACTGACAACAATACTATCCTCCAGAAGTTTGAATTTGGACGAATCGAAACCAGCCTCAACTGCTGTCTTTTCCAAAACGCCTTCTTGGAAGAATTCAGGGTGAGGCATCTTTATGGGTGGAAGGTCTGGTCGTACAATAGCTTGAGCAGCATGGATAAGTTGACCAACGCCAAAGCGTTTCCAGCAGGAAATAACAGCTAGACCACCAGGCTGAAGGGTACGATGAGTCTCTTGCACACCCTTAACGGGCTCAGTAAGAGTGTAAACGCTGAAATTGAGGATATTGTGCGTGAAATATCCATCAGGAATCCCCTCCAAGTTCAATGAGTCCATAATTTTTGCTTCGATCCGCGGCCAAGAGGTGAAAGAATCTTTGGCACCTTGGACCATTGGAGGTACATTATCCGTCACCAAGATCTTGGGCAGCTCGTCAGCCGGGAGCTTATTGGTAATGACCAAAGTTGCTATTCCTGGACCTGCAGCATTGTCATGAACCACGGAGTCTTTGTTGAACGGCTTGATCTTCTGGATCTCATCAAAAGCCAACTCAAAGACACGGTAGGTGCTCTTTCCAGTTTGCTGTAGATAGGTTGCGGCAAATGCAGAGAAAAATGAAGAGTGGGGAAGATTTTTGCTCTGTGATGAAGCCATTTTGAAGGCTATTGTTTGTTGAGTTTCCAGACTGTTGATCAGAAATTGTGGTAAGCTGACATTGACTCTCTTTATATATTCTGGAAGTGGGATGGAATAAGCACTAAGCTTATTTAGATAGATGATAATTCGATCAGGGCAGTCGGAGAGGATTGGAAGAGTTCCTTGGAGCCATCATATCTATTCTTGATTCCTAATAAGAACTTGGGCTAGGCCTATCAAATAAACAACTGGCAATTTGTATGAGAAAGTTATAAATCGAAGCACTGTTGCTTTCAAGAATATTCACTGTTAAGTCAATTCTTAGTCATTTTTGTTCATACTTGATCATTCTCTATAAGCTATGGAGTTATGTGTTTTGGTGAATATTTACGGAATTTCGATGGGCGACCAAATCGTTATTAGCCTATGCTTTCAACCTACTTGAGTCGTTGTCCGATATCGGATTACACATTTCCTCATGATATGACTGGTTGGATGCTGAATAAGAATTGATGAATATATATTTTCTCTTTCCAACCCAACACTCAAAACCTTCAGTTACATACATATTTACTATAGGCTACCATCTCTAAGTTCTCATTCAATGGCAAACAGCACCCTCCAATCCAAACTTCGGGCGCTTCCAGTACTGGAGGGAGCCTCGTATCCGAAAACTGATTTTGAGTCATTTCCGGAAACCCCAGAACAAGCGTTTGAGGACTGGCTAGATGAAGCGATCGAGGCTAAAGTCCCAGAGCCGCATGCTCTCACGCTTTCAACCACTGATCAGGATGGTCGGCCTGATGCCCGCGTTCTTATACTGAAGAACATCGATAGTCGCGGATGGCACTTTGCCATTAAGGCTCAAAGCCCAAAAGGTCAACAGATCTCGGCTAATCAGAATGTTGCTCTTACTTTCTACTGGCCTAAAATCGGTCGTCAGATCCGTCTCAGAGGAAAAGCTAATGCTCTTCCAAAAGAGGAATGTGAGAAGGATTTTGCAGCGCGCTCATCTATGGCGAAGATCACAGCCGCTGTTTCGAAACAGAGCCAGTCATTGCATGACCCCTTTCAGCTCAATGAATCTCTGAAAGAAGCTGTGAAAGAAAGGGAAGCTGGAGGCCCAGAGCCGAGTGCAGAAGGGTGGATGGTTTATGCGGTGGCTCCCGAAACAGTTGAATTTTGGCAAGCTTCCGGTGATCGTCTACATCAACGATTGAGTTATATTTGGGACTCTAACCAGAGAAGTTGGATCAAGCAAGCTCTGTGGCCATAAAGGACTCTATGAGGAATGTGAGAGATGTTGATCAAGCAGGTTAATTACAGCCGATGGTTTATGTTGATGGGGGAACAAGTTCCGAGCCCTGAACCTTCTGAAGGACACACTTCTATACAATAGGGGTTATAGTCAACCCCCTCACAGATGCGTAATTTGAAGCTTTTGGATGAAAAGTTAGACTCTCAAAAAACCTTATCCGAAAAATGCATAAATAATTGCTCAATTGCAGCTAGGGCTTGATGTGGTCTTTGTCACATATATGAATTATCAAATTCGTATGGGATTCCCAAGTACTAGGGTTTTTGAGCCAGATAATGATGCAATCAGTTTGGGAGAATTAAACCTGTAGAAATTGAAATTGTTGAGAGAAGAAAACATGTGTTCTCTATCAGATAAAAGACTACCGAAAATATCAAGGTTCCTGCTCTTGCTATAGGCTCATAATGAGTATACGTCTAAGTCTGTCTTCGTATTGACCTTAGCATATTCTAGAAAATAGCTCTGACATTCAGTCCCGATCTGGAGCTGGTTTCGATGGCCAGACAACTATTGCGTTCATTTAGCTGATAGCCATGAAGCAAGGACGCGTGTAGTAATTGCTAATAAATGGGAAAGTAATTTCGACGTCCAAACTCAATTCAGAACTGGCTTCGACTAACGGTTACACCAGAACCGTCATCCAAGTCATATGCCGTTATCCGCGGATATGACCGCGGGACTATCGGAGGCTGCATTGTGGCGATCAGTACGACCCTCGGACTCGGAGAGCCATTATTTGTTTGCTATTATTAATCGGGACCATTACAGCGAATTGTAGGGGGTGTCAGCCTCATCCGCATTCCGCAGTACACCATTTCATTCGCTGATCAAGTATAAGCCTCACTCGCTACTCGCGATTGGCGAGAAGGCGAATGGTGTAAGACGGAATCGGAATAATGTACGAGCTAAGCCACGGCAATAAACAACGAGATACGCGGATGATTATGACGATCCCCAATAACGACAATGGGCTGTGATAGATTGATAATATATAAGACTCTTGATTTTTGGCTCAAGTTATGTTGATTCAAATCAGCCAAGCTACATCTTTCCTATCTTTACTTACTCCATACTACATCATCGATCTCTATTGCTCAACAGGATCGCATCGTTAACATTTATATAAATTTGGGTTGTCAATATGTCACTCTTCATGAATCAGATCAAGGGCTTCCTGTCGGGAACCTCATCTGCACGCTCATCACACAAATACTACACATCACCTGAGAAGAGTGTAGACTCTTATCAGCTACAAACAGCATCACACAATGATCCAATTCCCCCACCCCCATATTCTTCAGCACCAGCTTGCGAACAACAGGCTCCCAAGCCATTTGTTCTAGAATTCCAACGGCCAGCGCAATCATATCGGGTACCTCTCCCAGAAGGCGGGCTTGGTCAAAGATTTCTGTACGGCCCCAATTGAGGCTTTTCCCCACAACGCCACTCGCATTAAGTGAGCAATTAAAATATCTGAATGGGATCCACTACCCACCAAGACTGTTTCGATCACGCGGATTTTCGCATTTAGATTCATGATAGTGGAACATGCCGCTATAGCTACAGAGCTATTACAGGGGTAACCCTTCGGGAAATGGGATGCATCGGCCGAGACAGCCATGGCTGCAGGCTAGAAGACAGGGGTGGATACCAAAAGAGAAGAAAAATTGGCTGAAACTGAAAGGAACAGGCAATCTCGTTTCAGGATCGATCGACATATAGGTAGCACAGAGCGGGATGTGACAGGGTCATAAACTAGAGTGTAACTGTAACGTTTATGACGTCTAAACAAGGCTGAAGTTACAAGTCAATTAAAATTGAATCAAAACCCTTCCACTTTTTGAAGTTTAGACTCGATCCTCCTTGGCCCGTAAGCAAAGCAAAGCCTCACGTGTGGGATAAAGACCCTGTGCCTGTTGCAGCTGCGCTAAAAAAAACGCCCAACGGGCCTTGGCTTACTTGGTTTGGCGACTATTGATGCTGACAACGAATCTTAGGGCTTATCTAAGAGAAGAAATTGGATAAGGTGGGGTTTTGTAAGCCATCCCCCTTACTATTGATTCTTACTCCCTTAAACGAGTTTGGCACGCAACCCCTATCTCGAATATATTTACCTGAGGAGATCCTCGTAGCATGAGAAGAAATCCTTTCTAAACTGGTCGCTCTCTTTCGCGTTTTTTTTTTTTTCGGTTCTTTTCTGTTGCTCAGTCGTTCTTTTGAAATGGGTATCGTTGAGACAATGTCAAAAAACTCGTTTAACTACCGCCGACCGGCTTTCCTAGCTGGGTGCGTGCTAGTCTTCTTTATCCTATTAGAGACTTATTATCTCTATTCCGATGCCGTAAGTCCCGAGCTTTTCTCCCTCATTTGCTGCCTCGTAATTGACCTTGTCATTCGCAGTGGACACCATCACATGGGGGGTTATCAGACGAAACTCAATCGACCGGGGCGTCATCACCGCCGGCCCATGCGCCTACACACAAGAAGCCCAAGCCAAAGCAGAAGCCTGTCAAGACGTCACAGCTGCATTTCTTGTTGCCCGCCTCGAACCCAAATGATATGTTCTGTGCCATCGTTACCTCTGCTTTGGTAAATCGATATCCCGCTCCCTACATGATTGGTTGGAAGGGTGAGGGTAAATACAACGCTTCCGCTGCCCATTCTGCCAAGCTCTACTCGATCAAGAAGTATCTCGACGAACTCCCCAACGGCGGCGACGATGATGACCTTGTCTTTTTCGGTGATGGATACGATGTTATGGCTCAGCTTCCCGCCGAGGTTGTGATTGAGCGCTACTTCAAGGTCGCTGCTGACGCTGACCAACGGTTGGCTGATCGTTTTGGCATAACCGTTGAAGAAGCCCACAAGCGCGGGCTGAAGCAAACTCTGTTCTGGGGCGCCGATAAAATGTGCTGGCCCGCTCTCAGTGAGGCACAGTGCACCAAGATCCCCGGATCGCATCTCTCTCGTAACGTCTACGGACATAAGACGGGCGGTGGTGATGTCACATACCGCGACGCCAAATACTTCAACTCGGGAAGTGTGATTGGACCACTCGGCGATTTGCGCAAGTTCATTGACGCTGGTGTTGCCAGCTTTGAGGCTACTTTTGACCCCAAGTTCAAGTACAAGACCTCGGATCAGATCTACCTCGCCAGGCTGTATGCCCAACAGGAGCTCTCTCGCGCTGAGCAGATCAAGGATGAGGCGATGAGCTTTGATGGTACCGAGGCTGTTCCTAAGAGGAACATCACCGAGTACCATGTCGCCATTGATTACGAGTCTGATTTTGTGCAAACCGGATGCTTCGCCCACAAGTGGATGAAGAAGCTCAACTACAACAACACAGACAACACAGCAATAATGACCCAGGATGTGTTTGACCAAGGCAAGGACTTCAGGCCATCTTTTTACCAGATGCCGGGCAATGTGTACCGGGCTTTACTTAAGGTCTTTAACTCCCTTCCCGATGATCTGACACCCATGTCAGCCCGAGAATGGATTGGCAGCCTTGACCTTGACACCAACGTCGCAACAAGCCGCATTTTCGGCTTTTACCACGCCACATGCAGCAAGCGCAGCCTGATCTCCGACTTTAAGAAGTACTGGTTCCACCCTTATGCAGTTCCCTTGATGCAGGCTGGCTTCCAGGCCACTAAGCTCGATGCGCCTATCACTGAGAGGATCATTGACGGACGCAAGTGGATTTACAAGACGGTGTACCCTGACTCAGGATCACCTGATGACCAACTGGGTGGTGTCTTGACAGACTACAAGAACGAGACATACATTTCTTTCAACACCCTATGTGGTGATCATTTAAATATTCTTCAGCCTCAACATTAATTAGAAACGGTTGAGTGGCGGTCAGGACGGTTAATGGAGTAAAGGTGTATCGGTATAAAGGAATAGGTCAAGGAGGTACATACTGTACAACTCTACATATGACTTGAAATGGCTTCAACGTTTTTCTCAGTTTGTTATTTTCTGGAGATCTGGGTTGGGAATATCCAGCAATTTATTAGGGCAGCCTTCAAGCTTGCATATCATGATTACCCATTTCTTTCATAATGCAATTTGATATCAATAGAAAATGACATATCAGACTCAATGTTTCCCTACCATGTTAAGCATCAGTGTGCGAAAGCCTCCTAGTCTTTTAACGAGATCGCCAAAGCTTCAAGTGCTCCCAGTGTCTTAACGCGGCTCTCGGTGGGCTGTCTGCCATGCCTCCAATGCTAAGATGAGGAGAATGGATTATGGTGGGATGCGAGTCCTAACAGCAATGATGCACTCCGGCTTTCGCGTGAACTCGATTCATGGTCCAAGCTTTTGAGAGCGGAGGGGGAGCGGACAAAGGCCGCTCCAGTCCGCTCACCATTCATGGGACCCAAACCGGGATATTAGGAATATTGTCATTAATATTTCAGTGCTTGATTGAAGCGGGATAACATTGGCGATTGATACATGAATACCTCGGATTACAAACCGGTGTCTTGTATTATTCTGGGCCTGTTTTGGGGCACCAATGCCACATAGCAGGACTCCGTCCAAAATATGCAATTTATCCTTGCCTAGGTGTGTTGGCTTTGTCACCTCATTCCATTCAACCTTTCAAGACTCCATCTCTCTTCTGAAACTCCGGTTTCAAATCTATTGGCCCTTCAACTTTGTTTCGATTTTCCATATTCCCTCCTCCTTGGTCCTATACCAGTGCCAAGTTCCAAAAATGTCAATGAGAGCGTTGTCAAACTTGATACCGTCAATAATAAGACTCACAGAAACTTTGTAGATATAAATCTGGCGCTTGGAATCAATTTCCCTGACGAAGTTGGCTGGCATGATGTCGATTTGTCTTTTGTTCGAGGATTGGGTCCCTTAGAGTGTCCTTGATAATGATAGCAAGTAGCCAAAGCACAACATCAATAGCCGATATATATTTCTGGCTTGTCTAGTGCAGATTAAGTCGCCCATTGTAGAATGTCCTGTTCACGACGGATTGCGAACCCATAACGTCCATAGACACTGATCAGGTGGTATTCCAACCCTCGATACTCATGAAAAGGGACTGGGAGACTCGGAGTACGATTCCTCCGACCTACGAAAAAGAGGATCCATCCGATAATTGAACCAAGCTTAATACGCCGGCTCCGTACCCACTTCTCCCGTATCTCGGCTTATTTCCAGGGCGGGAGAGCGGACAATTGTGGGGAACGAGCGGCATCACCTCCCGATAGATCTACAATAACGGCGTCTCAATGGTGATAACTTTATTCGTGCTGATAAAGCAGGAATTTACGAATTAATCATCACGAATGGAACACATATGTATCGTTATCATACAATGCGCCACGGGATTTTGTATATAAGGCGGCCGTCGCTCGTTCCCAAGAAGCATCTATAAGCCACTATATCATCTATCATATCCAAGTGCACTAAACCCCATCAACTTCAACTCGTTTTATACACCATGTCTTCTACCAAACTCATTTCCATCCTCGGAGCTACAGGAAACCAGGGTGGTTCCGTTGCCCAAGCCTTCCTCTCTGAACCAGGCTGGAAAGTCCGTGCCCTCACTCGCAACACAAATAGCTCTAAAGCTCAAGCTCTAGCTGCCCAAGGCGCTGAAGTTGTCCAGGCTGACCTTGACGACCCTTCAACTCTCGAGAAAGCCTTTGAGGGTGCCCATGCTATCTTCGCAGCCACCGACTTCTGGGGCCTCTGGTATGACAGATCCAACCAGTCCAAGACCAAGCCTGGCCAGGCTCTCAATGACTGGGCTGCTGAGCATGAGGAACAGCAGCTCAAGAATGTTATCGACATTGCAGCTAAGCTTCCTACCCTCGAACGTCTTGTGATTTCGTCTTTGTCCAATACGACGAAGTGGTCAAAGGGTAAATACACTCGTAACTACCACTTCGATGGCAAGGCTCGAGCGGTTGACTATGCCCAAGAGGTACATCCTGACCTCTGGGAAAAGACCAGTGTCTTCCAAGCTGGCCTGTTTCTGAGTAATTTCATTACCCTGCCTCTTAACCAACCTGTCAAAGTGAGTCTGCCCCAACTATACTGCCCATCAACGAAGCTAACTTTGTATCTAGAATGCCGATGGCGTTGCGCAGTTCACCTCAGCTCTAAACAGTGACACCAAGTTCCCCTTCATCGCTCCTGAAGAAGACTGTGGTCCATTTGTCAAAGCTCTCATCACCAAAGAGCCGGCAGGGCACAACTTAATTGCTTACAGGGAGTGGTTGTCCTTCAACGAAATCGCAGCCGCTTTCACAAAAGCCACTGGAATCCCCTCCAAAGTTCTCCATTCCCGCGATTTATTCCCCCCTGGATTCCCTGATGAGATGGTTGGTGAAATGATGGACTGCCTTGACTACTTCGACGAATTTGGTTATGAAGGTCGAGATGATCCTACCATTGTTCATCCTCGCGAGGTAGGTACACATTCGCCTTCTTTGACGAACAAATACTAACTCGACTCTAGCTCAAGTTTGCGCCTAATTTGGGGACTGCAGAGGAATATTTCAAGAAACAAGACTGGACCCAAGTCTTTGGATCCTAAGAGGACAAGGCTTGATGGGTGACGACAAGACTGCAAGGGGGTGGGGATATGTCTGTCATTCGTCTGTTCATCATTTCTATTGACACATTATTCTATTGAGAATTTCTGCCATGCCAGAAATAAAATTCATTTGTATACTTACTTCTCTTCGAACACTCAAGTTACAACTAAGCTAGTATTACCTTCTTACCATGTTTCTTTGCCTAAATCAGCATCCTCTATTATCCTTCTATGAAGGTCGCGATCTCTTCTGACTCCAGAACCTGCTTGAATGAAATGGTTCCGTTGGGACCAGGGCTCAAGACTCCAAGATCGATTAAGATGTAAGGCATATTAATTATATCTTTAGTGTGACTTTGTAGGGTTATTTCGTATTGTAACTTGTTGAGAGAGCCATACTTCCCACGAAGGATAAGTAGAATATTGCGGATGTAATTCTTAACGTTGGGATCATTGGAATTTAAAATTGGGATGGTAACTGAGCAGTCGTGATGTTGACGTTTATGTAGTGTGGCAGGCAGGTATTTTCATGCCCAATCTCCAGCTGGTCGACGTGGGCCAGGGCATGAAGACCGGAAGTGGTGTATCTCTTGGTGCGGTTCTAGGAGCTGATATCGAAGGGCAAACTTGCGGGACATTAGGCACCGTCGCGGCTCGTAGTAAAGTCTGTTGTTGCTCGTTGATCTCGGCTGCAGGTACAGGTCGTCCCTAAGTCATTGTCTCGTGCATAGTGCTAAGCTGCGGTTTCGGTTAGCACATGCTCGAGATAACTGTATATGTGACATACGTTGATGGAAAAGGCTGTGTCTGGCATGGTAGAGAGTTATTTGATATCGTGGCTTGCGGGAAAAGCTAGACTTTCCACGAAGAAAGGTTGTCCGACATGATAGAGTGGTAAAGATATCGATTTGTCTGTGAGGGCATAAAGTAAATTGATCTGACAAGCAGAGAGCAGCCAAGCCATTAAGAACTTTGCCTTTTTGCATCCTTAAGAAAACGTGTTAGCTGTTGCCCATAAGCAGGATATTCTGCTGCAGTAGACTTACTCTGAAAATATTTGTTTTCGATAATCAGCCCTCGAAGCTTGTAAACAGAGGTTGTATCATAACGTTTTGAATAGTTTGGCACACTACCCAGCCTTCAATCGGGCGTAAATAAACATACTTTGCAAGAACTGGAAATAGGATTCTGAACTGCTTGGTAAAGTCTTTCTGCTCTTGAGTGATGTCAAGCTGCATGATCTGGCTCGAATGTCGGAGAGAGACAGGAGGCCTTGTTATTGTCGTATGGGGTGAAGGCATTCTGACCCTAGATGTCGCGACAAAAGCTGCTTGAACAAATGTCTGGCTAGTGGAAGCTAGCTTGGTAGACGACGTCATTAATGGGGATATCGGTGTGTTGAAGCTGTAAAGAAACTTGATGCAGGGCTACGCTGCACTGAGCGACAGAGGCCACACTGGTGCGGAAAGGCTGGTGTTAGGCCAATTTGAGAGATTGGCCAAGGTGTGATATAATTGTTGTTTGCAGGCAATGCTTTCTCATATCCACCAGTCTTTGGAAAGTTTCTGGTGAGTATCAGATCACACGAACTTGTAGTGGATGTAAATAAGAGCATGATTATTTGTTCTTGCGGGGAGGTGGGTTCGCTGGACTCATCTGGTGAGTGTTAGATATTGAAAGATAGAAGAGCAAGCAATCGCCTCTTCGTCGAGAATCTGCTCTGATTGCTTAGCCTCTTTCAGCTTCTCCTCTAACCACCCTCCCCTTTTCTTCGCAGCAAGTTGCTTATTGTGCAAGGAGTATCACTGATCATCTTTGATAGATGGTGGTTGGATTGTGGGTGGATAAATATCAGCACCCAGGAGTTGGGTTTTCTGTTTTCGGCTTGTCTTTTGGCTAATCTCTGCTTAATCTGCCGCTATAGCAAAGTCAGGGTTAGAGATGGTGTCTTGGTGCTTGTCCTTTTGGGCCTTACCATTCGCTGCTTGGTCACCAACAGGAACCTTTTCGCCTAGCCAAGGTTCAAACGCTAGACTTTGCATGATCTGTAGATTGGATGTGCCCTGCCTGTCTAGTGATTGTTTGTGGCTTGATGAGTTGTCGCTGCTTCTAGAATAACATTCGATGTGGCTCTCCATCTGAAAGTTGGGCAGCTCAAGGTCAAATGGTGATGAGCCGGCTGTCCAAAGGTTCGTGGATAGAAGAAACCAAGGGTGATGGACTTTAAATGGTTAGATTATAGACCAAGAAGTGCGAGTTGCAAAATATGGTAGGGTGTAAGGGGACGTCAAGATGATGGTACACTTCGAGCAAAGTCCCTGGGATGGAACCGAATTTGACTTGCTCGCCTCATACAAGTGCGGAACAATTTATTCGGGTCTGTTTGTAATCTCCCTAGACCAATCGTTGATCCAAATGCCCTCTTCCGTTTTCCGTTTGCTTAAATCCTCCCGAGCGTCTTGTGATGTTTCTATGTTGACTTCCGTCTCGGGACTCTGCATAGACAGCCCGCTGCTTACCAATTACCTTGAAATCACACCGCTGAATTCATTTTCTGATGCATGAAACTTTCTTCTTAATAGATCCAAGTTGCTATAGCGAGTTTGGTACGTCAGGGGCCGTTCGGGACTGAAAAGTGAGCCTCCCATATACAAAAAGACAAACGGGCACCGTAGGTCAATCTCTTCAGACACGACATCGACCATCGTTGCACCGACTGGAATCAAGAAACTGGCTTTTGATCTGCGCTACGTATACCCGTAGCAACTTCTTGGTTGTAAAGAGTTGGGAAGGGGATTTCCATTCTTTCTTACGACAGCCCGCTGTCCAGTTACAGTCACGAGCGAAAAGGGAGAACACCAGACAATCTCAGGGGTCAAGTCGTATTACTTTGATAGCCCTAGTCTACATACATCCTCTATCTTTCTTGTTCCACCCACTTATCTGGCCTTCCACCCCATGTCAGCCTCGGAATTATGTGCGTTTGCTCTTGTCTGTACACATGGGCACTAAGTAGCTACCCGAATATCGCATCTTCAAGGACGACCTTTCCTCAAACTCTGCCTATTCCGCTCCATAATGAGCTCAAGCTGAGTCCATAATTCGCAAATATCAGACTCATCAAGTTCGGGATCGTGGTCGTCTGCAGAATCCTCCACCGGCGTGATACGTCCCTGCCTTTCACTTGCCAATCCCACTACAAACCTCCTCATTCTTTGCGTATTCGCCTCACCTAGCGTGCTGTAACCTCCAACCACTCCTCTTCGACAACAACCCGGGTTTCCTTCCCGTAAACGTACTGGAAACGGTACGATCGTAAAGTCAACGAGCTGGGCCGGTTGTTTATCAAGGAAAACACGAATGAGGTTGGGCCACACTTCCTTTTCGGTAGCAATGCAGTTTCGTATACATATCCTCTCAAGCTTATAAGCATGGTTGGCTAGAAACTTGATTAGGTTATCCGAAATGTGAGAGTACTCCAGCTCAAATGATGTCAGGGGCAAATCGAGAGATGGCCAGTCTATCGGCTCCAAGAAGTGCTCACTGCCTATCGTGGCATTCTCAGTCCCAGTAAGACGTAGGGTCTTGGTTTTAGTGAGATGGCTGAGGAACATCTCTGGGAATAGAGAAATGAAGGGTTGATGGGCTGAAGTCATAGACCCGTTTCCTCGATCCTTGACCTCTGCCAGCGAAATCTCAAACGATTCAAGACTCCCAAGCAACGATCTCCAGGCCTCTGGTTCATGTTCACAAATGTGGTACATCTCCCGGCTTGTCGGTGGAAGGCCATTCATTTCAAACTTGAAAAAGCTGCCTGAGCTTTTGGCCAGTGCTCCTAAACTCGTTTCGATAAGCACCCTCCAAGGTTCTGAGTTCCATTTTCCGTGGTATTTGTGAAACCCCCAGCGGCTAAAGCTGAAGGGCGCATCTTTCCAGTCTTTTAAATTCCAGTGGCTTAAATCGAACTGGAACATCTCCAGAGACCGGAAAAGTTTTAGCGATTCGAGTGCTCTACGAGACTCTTGGCTGAGTTGAATCTTGGGCTTATGCCTGAGGTCGTTTCTCGGCCAAGGGTCATGAGGCTTGTACCGAATATGACGAACAATTGACGCTCGAGGTCCAGATGACAGAGCAAAGAAAGCATTCGCACATTTTGATGTCTCATCGATTTCAATTCCTGAGTATGATTTTTCCAGAAAGATTGACATTAGGCGACGAGAAGTCAAGCAGAGTCTTCGCAGGTCTTTATGCTCCACATAGTTACTGATGTCGAGGAGGATCTCAGGAGCCAAGTTGTCAAGCGACATTATAATGAGTTAGAAAGAAAAACTGAAGAGAGGAAAAATCAATTTCTGTTGATTACATGCTAAATGATAATAAATGGTGGGTCTCAGGCTCCGGGGAGTTAAGATCTTACGTTATACCATGCTGCTTGGCAGTCATGGTTGAACTATCACGTATAATCAATCATCTTGTAGCCAGCGTCAGCAGATCACCTGCGCCGTTAGAAAAGATGGTACAAAATTTCTGTTTCTTCAAAAAGTCGGAGATTTGACGTAATGCTTATATTGGTTCAAGATATGAACTAAACTACAAATATCTGTTTGCGTGAGATCACGTAGAATATCTCCCGTATTGAAAATGGTTCATTGATCCAGTCGCGAAGAATATCTTAGTATTACCTGGATTCTATTTACCAAACTAAACAAACGCCACAGTGAAAATAGTTCTCTTCTTTTAAACTATACTCGACTTGTGGCATCGTCTAGGATGGAGCTCTGTTCTGGTTTCTTTTAACCTCCTCGTAAACAGGGCAGCAGAGGGGGCACGGAAGTCACAACCAAATCATCATGCCTTTTCACAGTTATAGAAGCCGCCAGTCAAGTCTCTTGTTGTTTCCTCATGAGTTCGATTGTGTAGAGTACAAAATCACATCTCCCGCCACTTGTCAAACCAAGTCTTTATCTTCATCATCCATCAATACTCTTCGAATTACTATTTTCATTCTTCAACTTAGGCTCACGAGGATTCGACGGAAACAAGCTCCCAAGCCCTTGCTCTCGAGATTCTGGTAAAGCTCGAAGTGTGGAGAGATGATAGGTATATCTGAAGCAGACGAAGACGAATTCTAGTATCGTTACAGACTTGGAAGCTGGTGTGCAGGGAGAGGAATCAGTCAAGTTGCATGTCTTATTCCAGTTCTATATTAATTACACGCCCTTGTCCTCTATAGGCATAAAGGTGTTATCGCTAAAAACACAAACGTTCTGGAGTGCCATCATCCCTCCCATCTCGGCGCATTGATAATGAGTGCCATCAAACAGCCAGACATAACTGCCGTCACCGGCAGCGTAATAACCCAACCCATGTAAATCCATAGCACAAGCTTCGGATTGATACATCTCCAGTCTCCGTTCGCTAGCCCAACGCCCACAGTAGCTCCCGTGATGCATTGAGTAGTTGACACGGGCAAAGACAACCTCGTAGCGATGAGTACCGTGATTGCACTTGAAAGCTCCATACAGAACCCGCGACTTGGTGAGATGAGCGTTAAGCGATTGCCCAGTGTCCTCATGACGTGATATCCGTATGTAAGAAGTCCCAACACGATACATGCGCCACCCACGACGAGGATCCAGACTGGTATGTCGACAAACTCGGGAACTCCGCCGCTGGACCATACTTGGTAGGCTGTTGTGAAGGGGGCCACTGCGTTGCTAACGTCGTTTGCTCCGTGGACAAATGATGCAGTTGCGGCTGTGAGGATCTGAAGAGCAGAATACATGTACTCTGCTCGGTTATCATAGTGGGCGGACCGAGCGTGCATGTCATCCAAGTCCCAATTGAGGATATTGTTCCGTTTCTGCATAGCCACCACGTCCTTCTCTAAACCGCGGAGTAGCACACGATTGACTTTCCATGCCATTACTTTCGGACTGCTCCATGGTCCCTCGGGTCTGGGAGGTATGAATTCTGACGAAGGGCGTCGTTTGATTCGACCTGGTGGCGTTTTAGGTGGTGTTTGAGCTGGGGGTGGGAGGATCCATTCATCGTCGCGGTCGAGATCTGGCATGCGGCCATCTATTGTTTGGATTGATCGGAGAAGAGATTCAGATGTTCGTAGGTGGTTAAGTTCATCACGTGTGAGGTGTCCCTGGTAGTAATTTCTTATTCGAGGCTTCGTGAAGCCAGTTGGTGTTGGCGGAGGTGGTGATCGCCATAAAAGCATTGGACCCTGAAAGATATGATACCATTTGAGAGTCCAGTCTTCGTGCATTATTCGTGTCCATAGAAAGGGAAGTAGAAAGAGTATCTGAAGTAGAGTAATTCCAGTAGCTGTCGAAAAGACCGAGATGATGATGTCCCGAATGGATAGGTTGATCGTGTGAATGCCCTTCCATACCAAGAGAAGCGTGAGCGCAGCTACAGTTAGATAGGTATAAACTGGAATAGACAAGAAGGCTCTCCTGACAGCTGTATGTTTCGTCAAGATAAACTTCTTAGTAAACATAAACAGCATAAATCCAACACAGCCTGAAATCAGCGGTGCAATAATCCACGCCGCAAAGATCTGGGATACGCCATGCCATCCCCAACTGATCTTAGTAATACCAATAGATGCTGTAGCAGCTCCTACCAGGCCTCCAATAAGAGAGTGAGTCGTCGAGACGGGTAATCCTTGTCGAGTAGCAAAGGTGAGGAAGAGTGAAGATGACATGATAGTACACATCATGACTAGAAGAAGAACACCGGGAGAGTTGTCGTAGTGGTGAGGGTCGACAATCTTTGTTCGGATGGTATCTGCTACTCGAGATCCCACAGCTACGCTGCCACTGAATTCGCATACGGCTGCTATGAGCATAGCTTGCTTCATAGTCAACGATCTCGAAGAGACCGACGTCCCAAAAGAATTGGCGACATCGTTGGCACCTACAAAGTCAGCTTAACCCAGCAAGGTCATCGAATGGCTTACCAATGTTCCAGGCATCTAGACAGGCGAAGATAACAGTAAGAGCAAAGATATAATCATACTGATGAAGTGCCGCCATCTCATGAGGGGTAATAACAAAGAGTTATAATATCAGAAACTTGTTTGCTGTCTCCACGACAGCGGTATCTCAATCCATGATCAAAACAATAATCAGCAGAGCCTATGACGAGGAAAGATCAAAAGGTAGTATTCGATAGCTATAAGCTAGACACAACGACGATCCGTGGGGTCCGAGCCGCTTTTAAGTCATCCGAAGAACTGGTTGGGTGTGCGTCCTTGCGAAGCTATGATTCGATAGGCGAGAAGTTTAACAATGGATCTTGGCTTTTCTGTTGAAGAAACGGTTTAACGCAGGGGCTATTAAACTAAATACTCGGGCGAGACTTGACTTGTTAAAGAATCTACCTATTTAGCTTGGCTTGACCGAGATGTGAGAGAATGCCTTGGGTTGAATGGGGGCTGTGGTTGTAAGTGAGCCAATGATAACTTGAGATTTGACCACGAGGGTTATGAGACACGCATGTAGAGGCGATTTTGACAGTGATGATACAATTTAAAAGGCTTGGCTGAAAAGCCTAATTCAACTGATATCAAAGGTTTTTCTTGTAATAATATATGTTGATCTACACTTGGCTTCAGCACTATTATCTCATAGTCACATCTCATCACCATCATCATCACCATCAACAAGTACACTTCTCAATGAGCAGCTATCTACCTATCAGTAAATCCTCAATATCCCCACACTCACTCAGTCATCAAAGCCTCACTCAGATCATAATCGAAACCGAAGCCGAAAGACATAGCATCATTTCAAAATCCTTGACCGAGCCAAAGTGTCAATGTCAGACTAGCAACGCCACACCTACAAACTGACACCGTAATTGACCTTTTTAGCGTATCGTTTACGTCTTCTCTGAAGCTTCCCTTGTCTTGAGGCTCCAGAGCACAGGCTTACTCCCACGTGTCGTTGAAGCCACCCGATCGGGCGACCGAAGCTGATGCTACGCCGCTATAGTGAGACGATATCTCAGAAATAGTGATGCTCAAGACAATAATATGCAACATGTATGTTTGAAATGCTGTGAGTGAAGCAAAATGGAAGTCTATCAAGGTTATAGAAGTATTGGAAGTATCACGCCCTGTAGTTCTCGTGATCCTTCTTGATGGTATGAGAGGACGATGGGCAGGGAATATGCAGGCCTTTTCTCGACATATTACGATCTCCTAGCTGCATAAACTCGAAGGAGTTCATCCTAGTGTCCATAGGAATTGGACTATTGGGGAAGTTCGTATATTTATGCCTTGCCCTACAGTGAAGAGTTCCAAATGAAGCCATCACCATTTCAAATAGTACGTACCTCGCATCCGATCCCTTCCATTGATTCCCCACACTTCCCGTCATTAATCTAACCTCGGCCCGTCTCATCCCCCGATCTGCGTCACATCAGCCCAGTTCAATCTAATCCATCATATTTCGCCATCCTCGCTTTCACGGCTACTCCTACAACTTCATAGCAAACAAACACCACAACTTCACAATGTCTCGACTACTCGTCCGCCGCACCCTCCCCGTCGTCTCCCGCTCAATCCGCTTCTCCTCAACATTCCAATCTCGTCCAGCGCCACCAAAGCTCCCCGCCGACCAACAAGCCGAATTTGAGCGTCTCCAGCGCGCAGCATCCGTATCATCCGCCTTCCAGCCTCAAGAAGAAACACCTGCGACTACGCCTGCGACATCACAAGTCCGACACACCACAACTCCTGAAAAGGCAGACGATGTAAACGTGGGCTTGTTCCGTGGCGCCCCACCCGAGTTCGAAGGCGATACAAATCCCAAGACTGGAGAGGTCGGTGGTCCCAAGAATGAACCTCTGCGATGGGGCGGGGAGGGTGATTGGTCTTACAATGGACGAGTGACGGATTTCTAAAAATGCCATGCGAAATAATGGCTTGTGACAATATTCGAGGCTACGATTTGGTGGCAAAACAACTGTACAAAAATTGTATCAAAACTAGACGACTTAGACTCAAAGGCCAACGCCTTCTGATTAAAACTTGTTATTATCATGATCAAGAGGGGTATTCTAATGCTACAAGACCCTGGTTTCCTTGCCCTGCTATGCAATGACACCAACGCCTTTTAATGAATAGCTGACAATATCGTCATGATTGGATCATTGATCCGTCGTTTTCGCCTCTGTGACTGGAGCTTGAGTGGCATCATCCATGTCCACGTCCTTGGACTGTTCCTCGCTCTTTTCTTTGTCTCCTTCGGCGTCGTTTGTAGCCGACTGGTTCTCCTTGTCTCCATCGGTCGCAACCAGGTCATTATTCTTCGTTTCGGACGGTTCAGAGTCCTTCTTCCTCCATGTGCCAGAAATCTCCCCGCGTAGTCGCCTTTCCTGCTCTTTTTTCTCCAGCTCCAGTTCAACGCCATTTATGTTGCCCATTGTTCCCTTGACCTCGCGCATAGCTTTACGCATGCGCTCACGTCGAGCTTTGCCACGCAGTCGGGCCTGTGGTTGCGCCCCATTCTCCACCCATCTCACACTCTTGATCATGTAACTAATTCCATCATGAACCGAATGACGATGGCCGTAATCGCCGCCAAATTCTCGGCTGGATATTCCATGTCGTGTAGAACTGAAATATTTGACCAAGCGAGGGAGAATCAGAACGTTGATATGGAGATCGCGTCGCTCGGGGATCGGCATTGGTCCGCTGGCCGGGGGTGCAGTGATGAGATCTTCTGAATCCAGATCAACCGTCGAGTTTGCTTGCTTCTTACGTCGCTTATCGGTGGTGCCCTGGTCAATATCCAAAACTGAGTTATCGACATCTTCGCTCCACTCTCCTTTTATCCAACCACCGTGAATACAGGCTGCAACCACGTCGGAATCGTCCGTATAAACATCGGTGCCCCAAAGATAGCCCCTTGATGTGATTTCTTCCCTCGAGAAAGACGAAAGGTGTATTCTCGCAACCTTAACCGTCAGAGTACAGTTCTCCTTGTTCTTAATCAACTCCCATGGCAATGGCTTGGGGTTCGAAGCAAAAGCTCGGTGTGTGGAAGTACTTGGTACTAGTCGTCCAGGCTTCAGTCCAGGATCGTAGATGAAATCTCCAAGGTGGTGTCTTGGTCGATCTGCGACCGATTCTAGCACAGCTTTTGAAGATATAATTGTTTTCGATTTCGGGGGGATAATCGGGGCCGCGTTCGTCGCCGGTTGTTTCGCCGGCTGATGTTGGTGTGAATGCATTGGTCGAGGAGGATGGTGATGATGAGGAACCGGAAGGCCCTTTTCACCTGTGGAAGCACCTGTCTTGAAGTTTTTGAAGGGAGCAGTACCACTCAATGGCGCAGAGTCGGCTGGATGATGATGGTGATGGTGCGGATGACTATTACGGTCAGCGAAATCACAAGAAAATGGCAAGCCAACATACTGATGATGGTGATGGTGCTGGTGAGTCTTGGGGCGCTTGACCCTATTCGCCGGGGTAGCCCGTCCTGAGCTGTCATCATCGCCCTTTCCATCATCATCCTTCAGCTTTCTCCTTCTGCCCTTAGTGCTCTTGCCTCCTGCTTCAGGGCCTGAATCAGGTGTCACGTTCTCTGGATCCTCGCGCTTGGCTAAACTTGCGGTTGTGAAGGGCATGGCCGCAGATGCAATAGGACTTGAAACACCCATGACACCATTACCAATGCCGGCATACATTCGACCAAATTCGCTCTTAATTCCTGGTTCGCCAGTTGGTCCGGGTTGTTGTGATTGTGCGCCTTGTACGGCTTGCGGGAGTGGAGATATTCTTCCCTTGCGATTCATCTCCTGAATTGCCAACAGATTACGTTGGCCGTTCGGGGCTGATGCATCATCACTGTTGCGATGCCGGGGAGAGTCATATTGCCCAGGACCATGAGCTCCATTGTAGGCAATTGCGGGTGGTGGTGGCCCTTCTTCTGCTCGTCGATGAGCATGCTGTTGCTGTTGGGGCATCAAATTCATGCGGGCCCGATCGGGGGACTCGTAAGGTGCGGGCCCTGGGGGCATATTTTGAGGTGGTGGATGGGAGGCTGGCGGATATCGATCGGGTGGTGGGCCCTGATAGGTAATACCATGAGGGGGGTAAGGTGCACCAGGAGGATAATCGGGGTGTGGTCGCTGATGATCCATGGGTGCTCGGTAGCTAGGATCAGGGCCTGGGCGACCCCATTGTGCATCTCGCGGATCTCGTTCTCGCATGTCTCTCAGGTCTCTGGCTTGAGGGTCTCGGGGATCTCTGACTTCCCTGGGGTCACGTTCAGGCGGTCGGCCGTATGGTAGAGGATTCCGAGGGGGCTCGCGATGCCCATAGTCACCGGGATGTATCGAGTGTCTTCCCGAGTCGCTACCAGAGTATGCGCGCTCTCTTCTTTCGCGTTCTCGTTGCTCTACTGCGCCCATTCGTTCGCGTTCCGCTCTGTATCGCTGCTCTTCATAGGGATCAGGTCGCAAACCAACTCTTTCAGGGTTGTATTCCATCCCAGGCGGAGGTCGACCCATCTCATCTCGTCGCCCGTAGGCTTCCTCTGGTCCAGGTGGTCGCCCTATTTCCATCGGTCGGGGCATGCCGGGATATGCCTTCGGTTGACTGCTTGGCCTTGGGGGAGGCCCAGGAGGTAATCTACCAGGTTCTCTTGCATGATCTGCAGAACCTGAGGGGTGCCTTGAATAGGCAGAAGGCGTACTATAGCGCGGAACTTCAGGTGTGGAGTAGTGTCCAGGCGGCGAGTTTCTGGACTCGTAAGGTCGCTGATGATCAGGAGTATGAGGCCGACGGAAAGGAGGATAGTTGGAAGCCGCAGAGTGCATTCGTGGTGAGGCATGCATCGCAGTCGCGAAACCGGGGCCAGATCCTGGTGCCGCAGAATGAGGTGGGAAATGCGATGGTGGAGGTTGCGATTCGCGCATGGCTGGCGGTGGACCTCCCAACATTGACGATATCGACATGGAGCTGTTACTGCTACCAGATCTCGCAAGCGCGCCTAGAGCAGGAAGTTCGCGACCTGATGGAAAAGACATGGGAGGGCCGACAGCGACCGGAGGCGCTTGTGGTGGAGGTGGTCCATAACCCATCATGCTGTGCGCCTGTTGAGGCGGTTGCGGTGGTTGTGGTGGTTTCGCCCCCGGTTGGGGAGGCGAGGTCGGAGGGGGCATTTCGCGATTAAGAGTTCGGAGGGAATGAATGGCCGACGAGCCTTGGAAACGCGCGTGATTTGAATCGTGACCTGAGTGGCGGGCCGTTTGAGTGTATGTGGTGGTATCGGAGGGACGTGACTGGGCCGAGCTATGAGCGGCATACGCAAGGTTTTGGTGTTGATCGGGACTCAAATTCTGAACATGAGCAGGATGAGGATACGACTCTGCGCGCGCGATTCGATACGAAGGCGGAGGTGATGCCTTGGGATAGAAAAAGGGTGTCGCGCTAGCTGGAGCGGTTCCAGCAGCAGATGAGATGGTGATGACGCCGTTTGTGGTTGATGATGGTGTTTTTGTTGTTGTTGTTGTTGGAGAAGCGGTAGCGGCAGCAGCTGGAACTGGAGCCGGAACTGGAACTTGAACTGGAGGGAAAGGAGAAACAGCGTACGGCGACGGCGAAAAGGGAAGCTTGGGCGGATGCCGTGGATCCATGGCGCCAATTTTTTAGCTCCAAAATTCTTATGGTCGGTAACTTTGGACTGGAACCTTTCCCTTTCGGCTTGAATCCGCCCAATCCTGTTCCCACCCCAGAAAATCTCCAAAGAAAAAAATGCCAGTCAGTGGAGGTGAGAGTGAGAATCCACTATTTGCTTTGATTGATTGATTCCAGGTACGGGAAGTAATGGAGTCCCAAGTCGGCGGTCAAAGGTAGTAGTTAGGTACTAAAGTTATGCGAAAGAACAAAGAAATTTACCTAGAGTTAGACCAAGGTTTTGATATGTGAACCTCGAAGAAATGATGTAGTGAATCAGTTCGCACAACACGGGCGCAAAGTTCAGTGATTCAGAAGCAAACGCAAACGCAAACGCAAAAAGAAAAAAGAAAAAAGTCAGTCCGTGATTATGCGACAAACCGAAGCGCGCAGCAGCGGTAAGCAAAGCAAGCAGATGGATGGGTACATGTACACAAGGCAAGGGACACACATATGCGACACGTGCCAGAGACAAGACAACGTGATACTGATGGTACACAAATATGGTTGAAATCTCAAATTTCGCTTTTGCAAGAGGCAGATCAGATATCGCTCGCTCACTCACTCACTCATTCACTCTATCACATCACTCTGAGGTGCGTTGTGCTGGCCAAATCAAAACGGACAGAGGCAGCAGTGGGCGTGATCAGAAACAATCACATCACCCCAATGGATCGACTTTGTTGTTACACTGCTGTGCCTGCCACCGACTGGGGGTGCAATGCAATAAGAATCTGATCTTTCTACTAAGATCGAGACTAATGCCTACAAGATAATCATCATGAGTCGGTGTCATGATGGGTACAGATCTCGAGATTGCTTCTTCTGTCCCAGTTTCACAATATCACTACAGAAACAGGTCCTTCTGCTCATTATTCAACCTCTTCAACATCGACAGGTACTGTACGAATACCGTGTGCCTAGCTCATCGTGGCTTGGATGCCCAGGACCAGCGCCGAAAGATGGGACAAGGATAGACAGGGATTGGAGCATGGGGGGGAGGGGGAGACTCTGGCAAGCGGTGGGCGCTAAGTGGACAGTGAGACATGGATGTGCGAGTGACACGCAAAGCACACACACGACGGGCAGAGACCCTTTTTTGCTTGATTCAAGCACCAAGTCAATTTTCGATGATGGCTGGTTGATGGGGAGAAACCGGCTTTATGCAGTTTGTCAGAAAGCCTAACAACGGGTAGACGGTAAGATACGGGAGACATGGATACTGCTCCCAAGATGAGATGTGTGCATTCGAACCAACAACAGCTGACTCGGGAGCTGGTCGAAGCTGGTTGGAGCTGGAGGCTGGAGCTCTCCAAGATTGCGATTGCGACAAGCACAAGCTCAGCTCTCGGTTGCGTTGAGGCCGAGAAAATACCCCCATACACCATAATTTGACCATCATGAAGCGATTTTGCAGCATACAATTCAACAACACCTCGAGATTTTAACTTGTTCTTCCCTCATGATCAGACCAGCCCATCATGACCATGACGCCAGAGAAGGGAAAATCTCCAACAAAAAGCTTTCGGGCTAAACTAGGCCCAGTTCGCCCCAAGCCCTGTCTGCCGTGGCCGCGGTCCCTTTGACGAATAGGAACAGGGTTGAAATACCCTCCATGAACAGGGATCATGTGTTCCACTGACTTAACTGTCCATCTGTCCATCTTATGTGTTCTCCTCACATTCCCGAGACTGGTTTCAATCTGATATATTACGCATACAGATACGAAAGAGCTTGAGTACAGAGACACGGTACATAGCTGGCCAAAACACTAGATGGTTAATTAACGATTACAATGGGAAAATAGACCTTACCATGTTCTCTTTCGCCATGACTTGGAGTGACGTTACCCCATATCTTTTACTCAAGAGCTGGCATGTCGGCATCCAATCACCCCTGGCCTGTTTCCATTTATGGCACAGCGAAATGAGCGGAGCAAACCTTTCTCTTCCTTATGCACTCACGTTTTTTCTTTTTTTCTTCTTTTCTCTTGATTTCACCGCCTTGATCAACATGACAAGTTTGTCCCGGCTGAGCTATCCGCCGTCCCGTATGAGATAGTCCTGCAAGGTTCTTACTCAACAATACACTAGTTTTCTAACGCTTTTCAGCAGAAATCTCAGTTTTTCTGCATCTATCCGCTTCTCATCGTACTGTCACGTTGTGCACCTCGTTGAATGTGGTGTTTGTGTGGTGTCGATCCATGCAGCTGTGCCTGCGGCTATCCCAACCTGATTGACGAACCATCTCCGTGCTTGATTCAGATACTGACAGGGTTTCGCGACAAGACTGTTTGCTATGACACAGTATTGAAAACTGATTAATATGATGTTTGTTGTAAGATTGGTGCTGGGATTGTATTAAGGGCATCCAACAGGTTTAGGAAATAGACATCTATGGAAATATCATCTATCTGCCTTGTTATCAATCTGAGAATACAATTTTCCTTTGATCATGTGTCATAATCCGATTATCTATATATAGCCTGATCGGTTTATATCCCTGTCTGTTCATCAGCCAGCCATCTCAATATGCTTACCCTAAACCGATCATCGACCAGAGGAATATAGACTACATACAGCTATTATACGTTAGAATGGAGAGAAGCACAGAGTTGAAAATATGTTTAACCATAGGTATTTATAGTTCTTTTTGGGGTTGGCGTTCTAAAATTCAAGGTCACACATTGCTCGCTGTATTACCATACCAAATGAACAAATCCACTAATAAACTGAACAGCTCAAGAACCACGCGAAACAGAACCTCTGATTGGTATTATCTATGAGTTTCGAAGAGGATTTCTCACTATTAGTGTTATATATATCAGTCTTGTTCAAGCTCACGCATATTTAGTTGATACATATGTCTATCTCACCTCATTTGCGACAGCCTCACATCAACGCCATTGAGACTCAGATAATATACTCAATTGGAGTACATGGCTCGATAATTCATGACATATGACCATAAGTTTCGCTGCTCAGTACCAATGCCTTGCCTCTCGGTCTGAGTATCGTATGCGCTGGAGGCCGTAACTGAATGACAGTGCCTGCCACCAACAGCGCGCAATCTCTCGATGGCATGAACACTCATCCAACGTTCACTCAGTTTGCCAAGATATACTTCTATAAATATAAAGATCTCCTTGATCTTAATTTCTTCTTTCTCCCATACACCACTCATCGCCTCAGTCCTTAAGAAATAAGCAGACATAACCACAACCACGCACAGCTAAACCACAGCCACAATCAAACATGCCTCCCAAATACCTTGCCGACTACGTTGAGCGCCTATCGCCTCCTGACCAGACAATCTCAAGACCATCTGATCGGCCATTCAACAATGGAACCGCAAAGAAGCCTCCCATCCTTCGACCTCGCGGTGTGAACCGCATCCTCTTCTACCCCGGGTCTTTCAACCCACCTCATCAGGGACATCTTAAGCTCCTGAACCATGTATTCAACAATGCAGGAGAAGATCTCAATATTATCGCGGCTATAATCGTCACCACCGATGACGACAGGGTCGCGAGGAAGATGGAAAACAAAGGCACAAACATCATACTCTCTCGCAAGCAACGAGTTAACCTCTGGCGCGGGAACGGAATCCCTGTTGACTGGGCATGGGTCTATGACAGAGATGAAGCTAGTTGGGCTGTCTTTCGAGAAAATATCTTCAAAGAGGTGAAGAAGGATGGAATCGATCTCAAATTCATTCTGCTATATGGCCCAGATGCCGTCACCACCGCCCATGGATTCAACCCTGAGTCTTGGAACTGTGCCGATGTTATCACGAGTGACATCTCTAGACCTGCCGATTTTCGTTACTCCCACACTCTTCGTCAACTTGCGCCCTGCTCGCCATGGGAGAAACTGAAGTACGACGGTGCTCAAATTGAGCGGAAGATCCGAGCCAAGTATCGAGGCGATGAGGACTCAGGTAAGAACTCCCCCACGGACAATGAAGCTCCAGAAACTAGCACTGACCCAATCATCGAACCAGAGTTGACCAAGGCCCTCCAAGACATGAACGCCATCTCAGTGTGTCACCAACGACTAGCAAAGCCCTATGGAATTGTTCGATTCTTACCCTGCGATTTGGATCAAAGGCCCAAGGATCCCCCAAGCTCTAGCAAGATCCGTCATATCGTCGAGAACTCGCCCCAAGAGGAATGGGAGAAGAAGTTGACAGGTGTAGCACTTCAGCCGAGGCTTTTGGTTGAGTATCTCAAAGAGCTACCACCTCCTACCAAGCCTGCAAAGTCGAAGGAAGAACTTGAGAATGAGAAGCGTGAGAAGGAAGAGCTTGAGCAGATAAGGCGATGGGAGAACATCGCTTGGTAAGAATGGAAGTATATGAATGGCCATGAAATTGGAGGAGAAACTAGACATAAACTGGTAGAGTTGACTAGAAAGTAGCTTTTGCCATAGAGAGGGCAATGTCTTGACATAGATTGATGGCGCTGGCTGGGAGGCACTTCGTGATGGAGCGAATCTCAGGAATGGGGATTTATCAGACTGTATGGTAGAGGAAAAGAAAAGTATAGAAAAGACAAAAAAAAGAAGAAAACCAAAAACCCAAACTCATATTTCAACCAATTGATAAGTGGCATCCAGCAGTGATCGGAAAGATCGTATTCCTGGTCATCCTGCACGAGTTGCTTCATGCCACAACAAGGCAGGACTATTACTTAAGCCCCAGCTTCTGGCGGCATGAAAGAGACCGTGAAAGATGACGACGAATACGATCTTTCCGACTGAACCGCGATCCGCAAGCTTCACAACTCCCACTCGGATCAGGGATGTTATTTGCTCTAGCATACTCTTTGTGGGATACCCAATAGTGCCGGTAAAGTTCCTTGTTGTCTGCTCCAACGTATTTGCAGTTATTGTGAAACACGCATCTGAATCGACGGTTGTGCTTCCTGTGGTAATGTTTACTACCTTGAGGTTAGATCACAGCGTGTTGAGTTAGAAGGGCTGGACTTACTTGTATTGTGATCTGTCCTTCCATAGCTTGCCGCAACACATCACCTGTTTTCCATCTTCTCATAGTTAGCCTCACAATCCGAAGACGATTGGACTACGTATAGATGTTGAACATACCTGCAGCAAGCTCATCTCCGCTTCGATTATCAGATCTCTCATCCTCCGAACCACTACTATCCAACGACAATCCCGCTTGTAAGTCGGCCAGTCCACTGAGGTGTGGATCATAGCCATAAGTACGCGCATGATTCCCAGACTAAATCTGAGACCTGGGAATGCTGTAGGAAGTTTCAGTCGAGAATCCGCTGTGGCTGGGATCACGGCATGAAGAGTCTGGAGAGCTCAAAGACTCGGTTCCATGGACAGAATACTGGCGGTAGTTCTGATGAACAAAGCCACCACTAGGAGGGACATGGTTCCCTTGATAGTGTTGTGCCGCCCGTTCACAGCTTCTCACCATAGACTTGACCTCTAATATCCTATCAGCATCACCAGTGTCAAATTTTCTAAGGGCAATAACACTTACTAGGCTCAGGAAAGTCTCTTTCGATGTCAATCTGGCTAAAGAGCCCCATCGTAGAGAAGCATGGAAGGATGCCGACTTTGCCAACTCAAAACGATTGCACGAGAGCTGCAGCCCAACGGAAATTGGAACCGTTGATGATTGCCTCTAAACCCTTGGATTTAACGAAAAAAATGAATATTAATATCTATCAAGAGATTCCAATTCCAATCTCGCGGCTCGGGGTAGATTATATACTTTTCTATCAGCTCTGCGATTTGCAAGTTCATCTCATCACCCCGCCCAATTTTCAAGCAGGGGGCCGGACAATGTCATCGTCAAGCCTGACTATAACACACCCGAATGCAGATGCGAAACAGTGAATTGAACTGTTGGTGGACGCTCAGAAAGCCTCGTGGGTTGCCAAAATGGGCCAACCCACGCTCGCTGTATGTATGATTGGTGAAAGGATGCAAGATGGTGGGAGGACCCTAGGCATAGATAGCATGCGAACCTGACGTTGGAAGCCGGCCCCCGTTCTATTTTCTTCGAACACGTTCGCTTGTTGCGCTTTTGCGAAGTTGCTCACAGCCTGATTCTTGGATGTTAGGCTGTCCACTCGAGGTCAAAACATATTTGCGGAAATCCAATAACTTGGTTAATCTACAGAACAACATAGATGCGATTGAAAGAGTTTCAATCTTCAACTCTGAGCACTTGAGACTTTCTTTTTCCTTTGATGAGAGCAGCTCAAAGTCGCTATCTGCTTGTCCTTCATGCTCAAGTGAGAAAGCCCTTTAGGGAAGGACTAGCTGATCCTCGTCGACTGGAAACTATTCCAATCTTATGCACTCGGGAGGTCCAGTGATACCAACCAAGGGAATTGAAAGGGGTATTTTTCTGACCCTTGAAGAGCAGCATTGACAAAGAGTGTATGAGAGCCCCGCATAACCGGACGCTCATCGTCTCTGCAATGCTCTGTGCAAACAACACCAAATTCTTCATATCCCAATCTTCTGAATTCTTTACTTCGAAATACCTCAAGGTTATCGGAGTTTGCCGGCATGAGGTTTTTCATGGTATCTACAACCAAAGACTCTTCGTTCTTGATAGCTGTCAAGTGACATGGTGATTGAGGAAGCGGATCTCGCCATTTGACCAACTTCGCGCCCCAGTTTGCATGTACGTGTCCGAAGCAGTGCATGAGTGGCTTGGATTTTGCGATAGCTTTGAAGACATCTGGGCAGCCAAGGCGAATTCTCTGATTCATGTCCAGAACACCTTCTGGCGGTCCGTGAGTGATGGCAATGCCGATTTGTTGATCGATCTCCCAGTTGTGGCTTACTTGAGGATCGTATTGAAAGCCCAGTCGTTTTTAGACGGTGAGTAAGGACTTGCGAAAACGGTTAGATGTGCTCCGTTAGGAAGATCGAAATGGTGAATGCCCTCATCGAGGAAAATGATTCCGTCACTTGCGGCATCATCAAGAATCTGCCTGGCTTGTCCAAAGTCACCATACTCTCGTTTTACCAGGTCTGGTTCATACCAATCTGCTTCGTCAATTTTCTTCTGGAATATAGGTGTATCGAGAGTAAACTCATGGTTTCCTACTATAACAAGTTTTAGCGGCGCGTTAAGTTCTTTGAGAAGACGGATCGTGGTATGGAATTCTTCAAGTTTGGACTCTTGGGTGAGGTATCCGTAGTGGATGGCCACGTCCACCGAGTCTGTCGGCTTTTAGTAGTAGGGAAATTCTTCACCGTGTGTATCGGATATGATGAAGAAGCGCGTCTTGACATTTTGCTTTGCCATGGTTGGATGTATTGGAGGTTTTCAAGGAACATGCTTGTTGTGGTTTTGGAAGGTATAGACACTGTTGTTTTATGTAGAAATCAGGAGCGCATTTCTTCATGCGTTGGTTTAATCTTTGGAGGCGCATAATTCTTGATCAAAGTTTGTTGAAACTTTGTAATACCTGTGTATGTGAGAATATAGCGTTTCATATATAATGTTTAGAAAACAAGAATGATCCAACAGACTTAATCTTAAGGCAAGTACAATATTATTCAGTTATACTTTCTTCTTACCTTTCCAATAGGCGTCTTCATGAAGGTGGAAAGCAGGCATCACTTAAAGTTTAGGCCCCGGAAGATGGACCCTTGCTAGCGGGAAGAGAGGATCAACTGCCGGCGGAGGATCGTCAGGGCTCCACGTGACGGCGCCGAACTATCGGGTTGGTCTAAATTAAGGGAGTCTTCAGCACTGACTTTACACCATCAATAGCATCCATCGTCATTATCTTTCTTCACATTCGTTACTCCGAGCCGAGAATGCGTGAAGATGGATTCATACATGCTGACCACCATCACCCTCCGGGTAAATCATGGTGGGCTAGCACATCATTTAAACTGACGATTCCCTTCCTTCTTCTCTTGACCATCCTTATGCTTGCTCCTCAAATACATTTTTTATTCAATCTTGGAGCAATTGATATGAAACTTGCAAGTTCAATTGCTGTTTGTCCAGTTTCGGCCATGGCGAGGAATGTTACCTTTCATACGGACGACCCCCTGGCTCCAACTCCACTGCCTCCGTCCCATGCAGCTTCGGACGGCCCGGATATTATCCACGCCTTTCAATCACTGAGTCGATCAACTGTGTGGAAGAGCATTGCAAACATCACCTTTGAGGGCGACACTTTTGAACCTGAAGGAATCGTGCGTCTGGGTGATGACCGGTATGTGGTCAGTTCAGGCCATTGGACTGTGCCTACTGAAAAGTATGGCAAGATTATCAATGGAACAGATCGAACAGCTGGCGCTGGACTTGCCCATTTGATGGTGTATGATGGCAAGGGAAAGTTGCTCTCAGATGCGACAATCACTAAAGAAGGCGAGGATGAATATCACAATGGAGGAATTGATTATGATGGGCAATATATATGGGGAACCATCGCGCAGTATCGACCCAACAGCACTGCGTATGTATATCGTACCGACCCAAACACACTGGTACCGGAGCGTGTAATCAACTATAATGACCATCTAGGGGGCATTGTACACGATACTCGCGATAACATCATCACTGCTCTCAATTGGGGAGCACGAGACGCCTCGGCATGGGATCTCAAGAGCGTCAAGACAGGATGCGATGCGGCCCCAAAGCCAGAGAGAGTTATCCGAAACCCCAGTCATTTTATAGACTACCAAGACTGCAAATGGCTTGGTCACAGCGGTTTCTATGGTGGCAAGAGTGTAATGCTCTGCTCAGGTGTCGCAACAATTGGTGGTTACAACCTTGGTGGTATTGCGCTCGTGGACGTGCAAACCATGATTCCTCTGGCTGAAGTGCCAATTGAATTGGAGAGTAAGCTTGGAGCGAGGTTGACGCAGAATCCAATGGATGTCAGTGTCAAGGATGGCAAGCTGAGGCTCTACCTATTGCCGGATCAACATAACAGCACCTTATACATTATCGAAGCTCAGCCATAGCTTGGCGCTATTGGTCTATCATCAACAGGCTAACTAATAATTTTATATTAATATTTTCACCATGTTTGGCGCGCCGCTAAGGCATTGCTGGTGCCTGTTTGTGTGACGATGGTGCTTACGACGCACGTTGGACTAGCCCAAGGCAGACTCGCATTTTCGCATCACCAATTCAGATAGATGCCTTGTGATTGACGGTGTACAAAAGCTGTCATCTCGCAACCACTTATTAAGTACCATACAACGAAATCCTTCGCCATCTTTCGGTATCTTCAACAAAACAATTGACAGCGATGGCTTCAAACCATCTTGACCTGAACGGACTACCGCCTGAGCTGCGGGATCTCATCTGGGGTTTTACACTTCCCTGTCGTCGCCTATTTCATGTGAAGGACATATCAAAATTAAATCCTTTCGATGAATCTGCAGACGGAGAGATGGCCTTTCGATTTTGCATTCAACATGCACCTCCTGTGACTCTGAGGATATGTCGCGAGTCCCGCGCTGTTGCGATGCGTGAAGGATTCTTCTTCTCAAATGTTGGAGGTAATTGTGTTTGGTTTAGACCAGAATCAGATATCCTCTATTTTGATCGGAACCAACGAACTGCCTTCCAAAACAAATCGGGTCAACCTCAGATGTCAGTTACCAGCTGTGAAAAAGTTCTTAACGTCGGGATTGAATGGCGCGCTTTCTTTCGTGACGTGCCACGTCCATCCGCAGACGAGACCATCGGTGGTTACTGGAGAGCTGTGATAGAGTCGCTGTACACTTATATGCCCAACATGCGAACACTGAACTACATCCTCCCAGAATTACGACACAAAGGCGGCATGGTCTGGGGCCGCGAGCCATACCGGGCAGAGCACTACGAGGCTACACTTGTACCGCTGCCAGAAGAAATTAAGATTCCTTGGGAAACGACGCGAAACCGAGGAAATGATCGCGCAGCGCTTCTGAACGACTTTCTGAACAGCGTACCCCACGGAAATCGCGTAACTACTCCTATGATGATGACATGGGGAGAAGTGAAGAGTGATATTCTAGAAGGTTTCAAGGAAGCAGAGGAGGAGGAAAAAGAGGGAAGAGACCAAGTGCATATTGAGAATTATCCTCCTGAGGTGATTGGCTGGTGGTTGAAAAGAGATGGGATTCCTCATGATATGCTTGAGAACCCGCAGGTTCAGAGATTTCTATTTTGAGGAAACATATTCCGGAATAAGAAGGGGTTTCATAGATTGGATTTATAATAAAAACTTTTTAATAATTACATTCGCATTCAATGCTTTGCTTTGCTTCCTGATCAACTCATCGCTCCACGCTCGCCTCAACTCCCGCCATCGACACTTAAGACACCATCTCAAGACATATGAAGGACCTCAATGTTGTTTCCAAGAGGATCAAGAACAAACGCGGCATAGTATCCAGGCCTGTAGTCCCTCAGTCCGGGCTTTCCATTATCGGTCGCTCCAGCTTTGCTACAGCCAGTTAGCATTTCACAAACTCCCATCGGATATTGACTTACATGGAAGCCTCATGCCATTCATCGACAGCCTTCTGGTTCTCCGCATCGAAAGCAACATGAATAGGAGCAACTCTGTTCTCAAGGTTGCCGTCGTATTTCTGCAGAGTATGGCTACCGCCGCCGAGCCAAAAGTCAGGACCACCATTCTTAAGACCAAAGCCGCAGTATTGAGCTCCCTTGGTGCCAGTTCCCTCGAACTTGAATTCATATCCTAGAGGAGCGAGGATGGCTTTATAAAAGTCTCGCATCGCGACGTAGTGTTCGCCGACAGGGAGTGCGATATGACTGAAAGGCATGATGATGGTGTTTGTTGATAGAAAGTGATTAGTTAGTTTGATATGATGATGTTTTGTGAGATGAGTTGAGTTTTAGATATTGGGAGATATCTACTCTTAAATACTTATTTACCACCCAACCTGAATTCACGGTGCGACTCTGCATTTACCCTCGTCAGCGTGAAGCCCCTCACGTTCGTGGCGCTTTCAGTGATGATCCGACCCGGACTTGAGACAAAGTCCGCAATCTATCCGAATACCAATGAACAAGTACTACTTGAAATGCATGGACTGTTTCACCATGACTCATAAGACAGGAATATACTAGATATCTTAAGTTACGGTCAAACGAATTCGGAAGTATTTTTTAAAGTGTTAAAAAATTGACAAGCAGTAACTGGTTGTGAAGTTGATGTTAAGGTTGTGGTCCACTTTAACTCTGCGGTTAGCTCACTTTCTTATTTTCCTATTTAGGAAAATGAGATCTCCTTCACAATGAGTGAGGTTACATGAGCATGATAGGTAGTCGGACAGAAGACGGACTTTATTCGGATGCCGCTATAGTACTGATCTTCTGAATCCGTATAGCTGCTTACTACCTCGAGTTCAGAACTCTTATCAAGATAAATATAAGCGAAACTAACACACACAATGTACATACCATGCACTGGATCTCTCGTTACAACACGATGGAGTACCAAGACTGAGAATGAGAAAAAGGCGACAAGTCCCTGTCATTATCATCAACTAAGACCGCTGATACTTTTAGATTACAGAAATATCTATTCACAAATCGCACCCACTGGCAAAACTCGGAGGCAAGGCCAAGTGCTACAACACGGAACAGCTAACGTTACATGGTAGATGACTGGCCCAAAATATCTGCTCAAATTAACAAGAAGTATATGAGCCCAGGAGTATAGCTTCGTATAATACACGTCTGCCGAGACTGGGTCGCGACCGAAAAACACAAAAGAACTCTGGCTGGTTGCTCCTAACAGCGAGTTTCCTGGAGGGGGCTATGTCCCTTGAGCCGTACTGGGTTCATGCCGTGTGAGGCTATGAAAGGGTCATCGTTGCGAAGAAGAGCACAAAAACTTTGTGATAGTCACTTTGTCTATTACATGGAACATCTACGTTTCGAGAGTAAGAAGACACATGGCCTATCTTGCCTAGGCCTGTAAACAAAGTCACAATACTCGGATTCAAAAGCCCTTAAATTGGTCAAGGGGATTATGTAGATTCGCGTACACATCACCTACCACTAAAATGTGGCCACTGGCCTTTTCTATGGTCCTGTAATGCTGAGCGGTAGCCCCTAAACAGTATGCATCAGTAATCAGGTAATGTTTTCGGCCAGTAAGGGATGGCACATGTCAAGGATGCTCCGTAGAAGGCTATGTCATGCCATGCTGGTGAAGTTGAAGGTGGGTATTAAGGCTGTATCAAAATCGAAGTCAGTGTCTTGTTCAGCTAACTCTGACGAGTGAGATGTATCTACTATGGTTCAGTTGACCTATAAGATATCTGACGTAGGCTCCAGGCATGATGACCAGATCTGAACGTGCTGTTTGGATGGACATAATTCGTCTAAGCCATCAGAGCGATGAATATACAGCTGTCAGATCCGAATAATAATAGTCTGATTATTGATGACTCGATAGTTACTTGAACAGGAAGGTTGACCGAGTCTGGTAAGCTCTGCAGTATGTGCTCATCTCGCTATGTCGATGGATGTAAGAAGGTGGACAGATAGAATCAGCTTCAGAGCTATGCCGAGATATCCAGAGTTGAACTGAACCCCGCATCTTTGTCTTGTAAACTGTGATATAAAACTCGAAATATCTTGTAGAATCCGTGAATTAACATATCTCATAGCCGAGCGCCACATCCAGGCGTTTTAGGTAATTGCCGGTACAGAAGCCATTTCCATAAAGTTCAAGACCAAGAAATATTCTCCCCAGAACCCTGTAGTTACCCAGAATGTTCTATTTATGCCATAAATATGCAGCCCAGCTGGTATACTAGTCCATAAACGAAGTCAAATCCGAAAATTGGGGGCCGTGTATGTTGTTCATCTTATTTACTTGAGCTTCTAGAAATCTTGACCAATCATATAAAACCGCAGATGCGGTCATCGCCCAAGAGCCCAACAGATTGCTTGGCAATCATGGCCAAGTCACCTCTAGATGCTGACAGCCAAGTTAAGCTAACTGGCTTAACTAGCTAACCGGGCAAGCTTGGCCTCAAAACGCCATGTCAGCCCTATCAATATGTGGGAGACTAACATCAAGCATAACAGGCAAGCTTCATACTATTTGGTTGATCTAGAGTGAACCAACTGTCTTATTCATATATTGGTGCTTCTATCGGGATCTAGTTGATATCTAGAAATGAAGTATAATTAATATTCGAGATTTCTTTGTCATATAGACAAACATATCAACCAATAACGAAAACAACATCACAAAGCGTATTCGCTGACCTCAGCCCACACCTCACCGTACATACACCATCCAATAACCTCCCGCCAGTTTTCTGTGCTCAGCCCAACTCCTGGACCTAGCGCTGACCGAGTTTTGCAGAAGTCGGTGCTAACACTGAGTTGAGTTGGAATACAGGGCTGAGAAGCGTTCCACCTGCCTGAGATATACCAACGTTGGAGTAGTCCACCAGGATGCAGTAAAGCCAAAGGTAACCATTGGCTTGATCATTGAGATTAAAAGACCGAGGATGCTACTTAGCGGCGTAGAAGTACCATGTCATGCAAGTGTAAGCTGTTGATGCTCCAGTCATGCTGCTTTCACCGTTGAAGTATCATTGTGGGGATAGTCTCCGAGGGTAGTATATTAAGGTCATGACATCCTAGTTACTTCGTTTGAATAAAGAGATACCTCTGGCCACTGAATTCCTTCGTTTGATAGCCTGGACATCGAGAGCAGCTTGTGCCTCAGTACTTACAAGATGTACTTCTCACTTACTTCTCTCGTATTCCTCCCCTTACTCATCCAATCGTTCATCACATCAGTAGCAGCTACATACTGGAACAACACTAAGCATTTCGATCTCACTATCACATGGGAAAACTACGCCCCTGATGGCTTCTCACGAAAGATGTTGCTCGTCAACGGGCAGTCTCCAGGACCTATGCTTGAGATTGACCAAGATGACTTGGTTGTAGTAAAGGTCCACAACCAGTCTCCTGAAGAACTTACTATTCATTACCATGGTATGTTTGAACTGTGATACATCATGAGAGACACTAATAAGTCAGGTATCGAAATGAAGGGTACACCTTGGACTGATGGTGTCCCTGGAGTGACACAACATCCTATCAAGCCCGGATGCAGCTTCACCTACAAGTTCCATGCAACTCAATACGGTAGCTACTGGTACCACTCTCACTTCAAGGGCCAAATTGAAGATGGTCTCTATGGACCAATTGTTATCCACCCACGACCGTACGAGCCAAACCCATTCCATATGATTGCCGAAGACCAAGAGACTCTACATGCGATTACAAAAGCTGTAAAGCATGTTAAGCCCATTGTCGTGTCTGACTTTGTCCACCTCACTTCATCTCAGAAGTGGGATATGACTTTAGCTTCTGGAATTGAAGATTCGTGCTATGACTCAATTCTCTTCAACGGCAAAGGAAGAGTTGAATGCCTACCCAAGGACGTTATAGCTGCCAATCTCAATGATGTTCAGAAGGCATACCTCGGTATGATTCCTGGTGGAGCTGAGTTCACAGACAAGGCGTAAGGAAGTCATATGATCTTTATAGGATGTAACTGACTTTTCTAGATGTCTCCCCCCTTCTGCCCTTGCAGCCCTCGCTGGCGGTCAAGGCAACGAAGATGCTCTCCTCCCAGGAACATTCTCCGGTTGCAAAGAAACAGAAGGTCAAATCGAGGTTTTCAAGGTCTCCAACAAACACCACTCTCAGGTTAAATGGGTTGCTTTCGACTTTGTTGCTGCAGTCAACTTTGTCAGTGGCGTCTTCTCCATCGACGGCCATGACCTCTGGGTGTATGCCATGGACGGATCTTATATCACGCCTCAAAAAGTCCAAGCTATTGCCGCTGCAAACGGAGATCGATACTCTTTCCTTGTCAAGATTGAAAAGTCGGGCGATTTTAAGATTCGTTTTAATGCTAACAGTGCACCTCAAATCATCACCGGTCATGCTGTTCTCTCTGTTGAAGGGTTTGGATACACTCAGGTGGCTGAACCTTGGACCAGCATCGTCGGTGTTCCTGCTTCAAAGGACGTTGTTGTCTTTAACCAGATGATCGCACATCCTTACCCACCGGTGTCGATCTCGCCCACTGCTGATGTTACCTTCAATCTGAGTATGGAGATCAGGGGCGCTTCATATCTTTGGGCATTGAACAGTACAGGTCTGATGCCGCAGGATATCGATGACCGACGACCTACTTTGTTCAACCCCCAGCCCTATATCCAAAACAACGTTACCATCTCGACAAAGCTTGGTCAATGGGTTGACCTCGTCCTTGTGGCCGCCATTTTTCCTCAGCCTCCTCACCCAATTCACAAGCATGGCTCCAAGATGTACATGCTAGGTACTGGAACTGGTCCATTCAGATGGAGTTCCGTTGAAGAAGCTGTCAAGGAGATCCCTGATCAATTCAATCTTGTTAACCCCCCTCGTCGCGATGCTTTCATCTCTGCGCCTGCAGAAAAGGAACCGACTTGGGTAGTTGTTCGATATCATGCTGCTGATGCCGGTCCTTGGCTTCTGCACTGTCATATCAACAATCATATGGTTGGTGGTATGATGATGGTCATTCAAGATGGCGTTGATGCTTGGCCTCAAGTTCCTGCGGAGTATGCTGAAGGTGGTGATGGAGAGTAAGTTTGAGCAGTACTGCTTAAAGTTTTTAACTTCGTATCGAGACAAGCTCTCATCATTTTTGCTATCGATTTGTTAATAAGACTCTTTTCCCGCCTCCATTAGTCTAAATGATAAAGCTTGCTATCGCTCTGTCCATACTCATGCGTCTATGTATGTGTGCTCGCAAAAGGGAAGTAAGTTAATATTCACAAAATTATCATTCGTAAGGGTATACTGTAAAAACAACGCAGGCCGCTTCCAATTCCATTAAAATAGCCAAGTAACCACGTTCTTAACCTTCGTCTTCCACCCCGTCTCCTCCATAGTCTTCTCTTCAGCCGTATATACATCCGTCTCGAGATCCATCTCATTCAATCGGACAATCTTTGTCTTTTTGACAAACTTCCAAACCACGTACATGAGTAGCATGACGGGGAGCTCAATGTAGAAACTAACAAAACTGACGCCGTCAAATTTGGGGCTGAAACAGGACCAGCCCTGTACTAGAACGAGGAAACTGTTGAGAATAACGCAGATCCATGGGCCGTAGGGATAGGTCCAGTTTTTGAAGGGTAGGAGATGGGTTTTGCCTTGCACGGCGAGAGCTTGGCGGAACCGAATGGAGGTGATACCAATGGAAATCCAGCTCAGTTGGTTGGATACACCGACGATGCTGTAGCACGTTAGACATGTTAGAAATTGAGTTATGGGGAGGAACTTACTTCTGGAGCCAGTTCCACAAATCTCCTGCTCCAATGAAACTTGAACCAAAGCAAAGACCAGCGACAAAACCAGTGACCAGAACTGCAACCCATGGCACCCTGTTTCTGTTGAGCTTTCCAAGAACACGGGGCGCATGTCCCTCGATAGCAAGAGTGTACATCAGTCTCACACCAGCGAAGAGGGCGTGATTTCCGGCGGAGAGAACACTAGTGAGGATAACGGCGTTGATGACACTTCCGGCAGCTTTGGCGCCTGTCATTTCAAAAACGATGGTGAAGGGAGAAGTGCGGGTTTCCTTGGAGGTCAGGTCGGGATAGTTGTAGGGGACGTTGAGACCGATCAAAAGAATTGAAAGGAGGCTGTTCTTGTCAGTGAGTGCTCCAATGTGAATCAGGTGAGGACGTACTAGAAGAGAATGATTCGCCAAAACACATTCTTGACAACCTTGGGCATGTTTCTGGCGGGGTCTTTGGTCTCACCAGCCGTGATGGCAATACTCTCAGTTCCGCCATCTAACACCGTTAGTTATGTTTATTAAGGACAATCTGGGAATTGACTTACAAGCGAAGGAAGCCGTGACAAAAACGGAGGCAAAGCCACCAATACCCCCGACAAAGGGCGCACCAGGTAAATGCCAGTATTTTCCACCGATGTACTCTCCATTAGTGTTTCCACCGCAATTGACAACAATGCCCATGACGATGAAAACAACAATTGTGATGACCTTTAGCAGACTGAGCCAGTATTCAAGCTCGCCATAAGCTCTGACGGAAATGATGTTGACACCGATGAGGACTACCCAGAAAATGAGACTGAGTGCCCATCCTGGAAAGTTGTCGGTCCAGTATTGCAAAACTAGCTGTAAGGCGACGAGATCTGCAGCGGTAGACACGGCATCGTTAAACCAGTAATTCCAAGTAAGAGCAAATCCAAAAGCATCATCCACAAAGCGTCTAAGGTTGTTAGTACGTAAATTTCACTCAGAATGCTCCATAGCTCACCCTGCAAAAGTACAGAAACTTCCCGCGACAGGGATGAAAGCCGCCATCTCTCCCAGGGCCAACATAGTGGTAAACACGATGGCTCCCACGATAGAATAGGCGATTAATATGGACGCTGGCCCGCCCGTAGCAAGTGACTTTCCAGTACCGAGAAAAAGGCCAGTTCCAATGGTCCCTCCAATAGCAATCATCTGAACCTGTCTGGCTGAAAGCGAACGCTGTAACAGATCTGATTGCGTGGGCCTGGCCCTCTCGCCGCCGCCACTGTCTGTTCTTGCGGGGAAGTTTTCGATGTCATCATGGGGAGATGATGTTTTTTCCTTCTCTGGATCAGAAGAAAGGTAGGCCATTTTGGCTTAATATTAGGGAGTGATAGATGTAAGTCAAAAAAAAAAAGAATATATACATAGACAAGTTTGATCTCTTGCTGTAGATGTACTGCAATTCAAGATCCGCTAAAAGTGAAGCACGAGGAATTGCGTGCTCAGAGGCAAATCCACTCTCATCTGTCAAAGAAGTTGTAGTTACGTACTTGGAAGGTGTTCATGTGGTATTATGTCTCTTCCTTCCCATGTTAACGAGATCGCAAGTGACAAACTTGAGCCCACTTTGGAAGGTCGCTAACCTCGATTTTGTCTAAGCACTAAAAACTTCTCTTCCAAGGTAACGTCGCACCCACATATTTTGACTCTCTTTCATCAATGTCAGCAAGAGAATGCATGTTTCTCAAATAGGTAGGTATCCAAGTTACCAAGGTAGAATGAATAAGGTATAGTACTTTAATTATTGTCGTCCTATTCACCACTTCTTCTATTTCTGTTTCTGTATCATCTTGTTGAACATCTCTCCAGATACTAATATCAGCATTTTATGTAGCCCACCAAAACGGTCACTCCGAGTACCGTAGCTAGGATCAGTCGGTCCCTTTGGCTCCATTACGCCGACGGTTTCTATATACAAGTCGGGTTCCTTCGCCGAATTTGCCATAAAATCTCTGCTTAGTATTATCAATCACTGACAATCAGCCTAAACAATTCCACCGGGCTGGTTCAGTACCAGACTGTCGGTGGTATGTTGTAGGTAACCATTTGCTAACAACGTCTCTTCATCTGACCTTGTTTTTGTATGACATTTAAAAGGATCAATGTCGCAATTCTTTCAACGATAACAACACCGCCCATGCTTTTCCTTTCCTATTCTCTCACGATGATGCCTTGACTGTTGTTGATATCAGAAGCGGCTCTCGTGATATTTATGGGACGATATCCATAATAGGTCTGGCCAAGTCGGGATTTAGCATCGGAACCAAGTGCTGCCAAGCCTTCTATCGCCTTACGGCTGCTCTCGAAGCTCGCGTTAATAAGCAACACTACACTATCTACATCCGTGCCACCACAAACAGCTCATTTCCGTGGATTTGAACTCAACTGTGGTCTCTTTCTATTTCCATAGAGTCTGCAAAGCTTGTTAGACCTGCCTTGACAAACAAGATACTATCAATCATTCAAATTATACCTAAGCTTACCCGTAACTTTAGGCATTCCTTGATGGGTATTACAAGGACCAAGACCTACAAACTTTACAGCTCTGCTACCGCAAGTTCTACGCTTTATCAAGGTCTTGTTACACCCAGGACATCAACTAAGATCTTACATACTCGCAAGATGCCGACTATGTATCATAGCCCGATGATCATCAAATGATCTGGGCAGTGAATGTCCAGTCAAATCAGCACGACGATGTAATCCTCTCAATACGTGGCGTCCTTTGAGCCATCTGCCATACCCAAGCTCTAGTCTTTCAGCTTAGCAAAAGGCGTTAATTGCAAGAGTCTGCCTTAGAGTATGACTCTCGAGGCCGAGTATTAGCCACATGTCCGTGTTTTGGCGGACTTGGCTAATAAGACGATCTGTTCAAATGTGTTGTAATTCCGTAGATTTACTTACACCATTGGGTCTCACGGCAGGCTTCCAAGTGGCAACCTATAGAACCATGCAGCGCAGGGCAACTCTCTATTGAAACTAACAAACTACCACTGTTACCCAATCAAACCAACCTGTCCTTAATATAATAGCCTACCACTAAATATCAATGCATTGATATTATCTTGAAAGCCTAGCTGTCACCAGCGTAGGACTTGTGGTGGCTGTGTGGATCATCAGCCCCCAGCTTAGACAAGGCAGCAACAACAAGAAAAGAACCAATATATATCTTTCCATCCCATAAAACTGTCCTTTTTAGGAAAATTATACTTAATAGGCATCAATATTCCCTCTCTGTAGGTTGTATCATATTCATTCCCTTTTTCTTAGACATTGCTACGCTGACTTGCAAGGATGCTTTCCAACATTGCTTCAAAACTTGGCTTCACCTCCAAACCTCCTCCATCACAAACATTCCTCAAACCTCGCGATTCTAAAAACATGCTCGTCAAAACAGATTATACTTCAAACGACATTCCCATTCCAGATGACTTCCTAACTTCTCCACCTGCAAAGCCTATAACATCTCATCAAATCGACTTTGCAAACTCTCCTCTTCCTCAATATGATGGTCACACCGCCATCATTCTAGACAATGTCCTCTCACCGGATGAATGCCGTGAACTTCTCTCTCTAGCCGAAGCATCTGTGCCACGCCCTGACGAGAATGCGCCAGCATGGAAGCCGGCCCTAGTTAGTGCTGGGCCGGGGTGGGAGGCTCGGGCGCCAGGATATCGGGAGAGTGATCGTATTATCTGGAATCAGCAGACAGTTGTTGATCGACTTTGGGAGCGATGTGCGCTTTCTGAGGGATTGCGAGACCTTCTTGCTGTTGTACCGCCCCAGCCTTATATGAAGGGTGGAAAATGGGTGTTTAGTCGCTATAATGAGAGAATGCGATTTCTGAAGTACTCAGCTGGGCAATACTTCAAGCGTAAGTAAATTGATCTTGACGAGGAACATGGCTAACGAACCTTCAGCTCACTGTGATGGACCTTTCTATTACACTGAGGGGCCTGGGAAGGAATTTGAAACTTTCTACACTGTCCATCTATACCTCAATGACTCGATTGCGAACGATCCTGCATCAGAACTTGAAGGGGGTGCAACTTCGTTCCTGGACAGAAAGGAAGAGAAGAGAATTGATGTTAACCCCAAAATCGGCAGTGTTCTCATCTTCCAGCACAGAGGACTCTTCCATGAGGGAGCGACGGTACACAAGGGAATCAAGTACACCATGAGGACAGATATCCTATATGAATGGGTGCCTGATAAGGATGCAGAAGAAGAGTCTGCTGAAGCCAATCCAAAGGCTGCTTGGTGGGAGTAGCAGGGCTTCGAGAAGATATGTGAATTCATTGAATTTTAAGAACTTGCCTCACTATTAGGATAACAGAGGTCTTTTGTTCTTCAAGAATCTTGCTTAACTTTTCGGATACTGGAGCCTATGATTGTAAAATCTTTATCGGGTATGATCATAAATGTAGTATGTCTATTATTGTCCAACCATCCATGGGTCAATCTAACTATCGTCGCGCTTTAGGCATTTTCTTCTCCTCCATTTCTTCAATATCCTTCTTTTTATGAAAGTGTGGTGCCAATTCAGCCAACCAAACTGGCTCGATCGGCATCACACTGCGCATATACTCCTTAGTCGTCTGCACAAGCTCAAAGTACACCACAGTCTTTACTGGCGGTTCCTCCGCCATCAACACGCTGCTGGGATGGATCCACACAGAGGTGTTATTCTTGACGGTCCTGTAGCCATCGCCGCTCTTCTGCAGTCGTGCGGCGTTGGGGAAGAACCCAGCTGTGATGGCTCGCTTGATGGGGCGCAGGTTGGAGGCACCGCAAGTTGAGGGTGCAACTTCAACACGTTCACAGAGCTTCGCCAGTTGGTCGCGAACATCGCGTGCTCGTGTGAGTGAGCGCTGCTGCAAGAAATTCTCCTTGGCCCAGACAGGCGAGAAGTCACTATCAACCCATTGGTTCCATACGTTCAGTAGTGTAATATGGTCACCGCCTTCCTTGACCGTGAATCGATTTCGGGCGCTGTCGGCGTGGATCTTCTTATCTTTAGGCCGGAAGAAGAGTGCAGAGGCTTCGCCAAGCATCGACACAATAGATAGAACCTCTTCCACGCATCCCTCCTTGTCTGCAGCCAGTACAGCCTTAGCAAGCATAGGCTCAGTAGGGAACTCACCCATCTGTCGTCCAAGCTTGGTGAGCTCTCCACGATGGTTCAACGCCTGCAAAGCAAACAGCTGGTTCAGAGCACCTATCAGAGCTTCTGTTGGCGGGGGATCCATAAACTCGAAATCGAGCAACTCATTGATACCAAGAGACTTCAACTGCAGCACAACGCCATTCAGATTAGTTCGTTGGATTTCGGGTGTGGTCGATTCATCCATTTCATTCATGTATGCGAACTTGGTATACAAACGGAAACACTTTCCTGGACCAACACGACCGGCTCGACCACTTCGCTGGTTGGCAGAAGCTCTCGAACAAGGGACAACAACCAAATTCGACATTCCAGTAGCAGGGTTGTAGACGTTTTCCTTGACGAAGCCTGGGTCAATGACATAGACAATACCATCGATAGTCAAACTGGTTTCAGCAATGTTGGTAGCCAATACAACCTTGCGAGCTCCATCCGGTGTAGGCTCGAAGATTTTGGACTGTAATTCAGAGGGCAAATTGGCATAGATAGGGCAAATAACAAGTTCTTTGATGCGATTGCCGAGCTTTTTCGCTGTTTCTGCGATTTCAAGCTCCGCTGCTTCAATCTCGTCTTGGCCAGTCAGGAAAATCAGGATGTCGCCCTTTGGTTGAGTAGTGTGGATCTGGAATACTGTCGTAATAGCTGCAGCAAGGTAATTCGCTTCAGGAGCAGGTGTGTAGTAAATATCAACTGGGTATCGGCGACCGGGAATGTTGAAGATAGGCGCATCGTCGAAATAATGCGCAAACTTCTCAGCGTTCATGGTAGCCGAGGAAATCAGCAATTTGAGATCAGGTCGTTCTCTCGCCAAATCCTTGATCAATGCCAACAAAATATCAGTGTGTACTGTACGTTCGTGAGCCTCGTCGATCATCAGCGCTGAGTATCCTGCAAGATCTGGTTCAGTCATGAACTCTCGAAGCAACATGCCATCAGTCATGTACTTAAGGATAGTTTTGTCGCTTGTGCAATCTTCGAAACGAATGGTATAACCGACTTCGTTACCGACCTTGACGCCCACTTCCTCGGCCACACGAGCTGCTACACTCATGGCGGCCACACGTCGAGGCTGTGTACATCCCACTTTCATGCCGTTCTTAGTGTATCCGGCCTCGTGAAGATACTGAGGTAATTGGGTCGTTTTTCCACTACCGGTCTCTCCAACAATAACCAGAACTTGGTACTGTTCCAGGGCCGCAAGAAACTCGTCTCGGTATTGGTAAATTGGCAAACTCTTTCTTGTCTCCTGAATCGACAGTGCCTTCTTCTCTGCAGCATCAATCTGCGCCTCGAGGAATTGTTGCTCCTTGGTCAGTTTTCGATCGTCACCAGGCAAACGCGAATCCAAGTTCCACTGGATGTATTGCGCATCATCCATAACGTAGTCGTAGTCGTCATTTTCTCGTTCGGAGCGTTGGATCTGTGCCTTCGCCTTTGCCGTTTGTTCTCGTTCCCATTCATCATGTTCGGTAACGAATTTCTCCTGTCCGAACTCATCCTTCTCAACGTATCGCTTGTAGAGCGCATCTTCTTTCTTCTTGCGATCCAGCTTTCCTTTCTCAGTGATATAATCTTCAGGCATGAAATATCCATCTCTATGGTCGTCAATTTTAAGTCGCTCCTCAGCCAAACGCAGAATCTCTCTGTTCTTGGCAAACTCGGCCTTCTCCTTTTCTGAAAGTCGCACACCGCTCCTCAACTCGGCCGTTTCCTCTGCAACCTGTTTCCGTAGAAGGGCGAGTCGTTCGGCCTCTCGTTTCTTGAGGTATTCCTGTCGCGATCGCTGTCGAATATCGGGTAGCGCCTGATTTCGTGCCTCAGCATCTTCGCCAAGCTTCCTTCTTGATGAGGATTCTCCGTCCCTGTCCTCATGCTTGGACTTTCTGCTGTCCTTATCCCTCAACCGCTTTGCGAAAGCTTCGCGCTCTTCAATATCTTTTCTCCGTTCCAATTCCTCTTTCGCGCCATCGGACATATCTTCATCTTTTGGCTCATCGTGACTCAATTTGACTCGTTTGCTTGCTGATTCTTCAAACTCAGGCTCGTCATCTTCTTCTTTAGGTTCGTCGGAAGGTGGTTCCTCATCACCCCATCGATCATCAAAATCGGCCTTATCGTCGCGTCGTCGGTACTGTTTGGGGCGACTATGTTTTGAAGATCCTCGACCTGGCGACTTCGAGCGACTTCGGCTACGATCGCGGTCGCGACGTGATCTCGAGTGTCGGGAAGATGATTTGTCGTCGCGATGTGACCTGGAGTGGCGAGAGGATGACTTGTCGTCGCGGTGTCGGTGCTTCTTCTCCTTGGTGACTTTCTGGGGACCGACCTCGTCCTCATCCATAGGGATGAAGGCGTATTTTTTGGAGCTCATGGTTGTTGTGGTGCTAGAGTAATCCAAGTTAGAATTCGATGCGACAGCTTGAATAGGTAAAGAGAGAATGACGCCCGTTGAAAATAAATAGGCTTCCAGTTCCCTACAACCCTCTATAAATTTTAGGCAGGCCTACAAAGACGACAGAAACGATGGGCCAGAAAGCGTCCAGAAAGCCTATAATAAATAATTTTAATAACTTACCTAACTGAGATACTATAACTTAAGGCTTTATAGGGTTTATGAAAATATCTATTATCCTATTGCCTACGAAGTAAACATTGAACATACTAATTTACCTGCCTGACTTGACGTCTGGTCCTTGATTGGAGAAAGGATAATCCGGGTGCAGGCAAAGCTTCACCGCCAATCATAAGCTCTAGATAAGAAGCCACTTTGCAAGGGTCTTCCGATAAGCTCACTACTGTACCAAAAAGTGTGGTTGATAACACGCTGGTGTTTAGAGGTGTGAAAGGCGATTTCTTCGTTCTCTGAGGTTGACTAACCTGCTTCCTCTCCTTTCGCAACACTTTTCAACTTGTTCTTTCTTTACAACTCAGATCGCAAGTTTCTCAAGTTTTCTTTAAAGTTGTCAATTTTTATATATAAACCTACTTGACGAAACACGATGTTGTTTCATACAGTGGCCCTCGTGGTCCTCCTAGCTCTGGTCCAGCTAGCTGTATGCGCCGAGGACTACTACAAGGTACACCAATTCCCATTCATTCCTAGGTTTTCAGAGGTTAACAATCATACAGATTCTTGGTGTTAACAAAAGAGCCACAAATAAGGAGCTTAAGACAGCATATCGGCAACTGTCCAAAAAGTTCCATCCAGACAAGAACCCGTATGCCCCTCCATCAACGCCCTTCTACTTGATTTATAATACTGACCTTATTCAGTGGCGATCCCACCGCACACGACAAGTTTGTCGAAGTCTCCGAAGCCTACGATGTCTTAAGTGACGAGGAAATGCGCAAGGTCTACGATCACCAAGGCCACGAAGGTGTTAAGCAGCGCCGCCAGAGGGGTGATAATGGTGGTGGCCATGATCCCTTCGATCTTTTTAGCCGTTTCTTCGGCGGCCATGGTCACTTTGGACGAGGATCAAGCGAGCCCCGAGGTCACAACGTCGAACTCCGTGTCGAAATCTCTCTCCGCGACTTCTACAACGGCGCCACGACCGAGTTCTCCTGGGAAAAGCAGCACATCTGTGAAGCTTGTGAAGGTTCTGGAAGTGCAGATGGCCAAGTCGATACCTGTCAACATTGCGGTGGTCACGGTGTACGCCTCATGAAACGCCAGCTTGCCCCTGGCATGTTCCAGCAGTTTCAACAACGATGCGACGCCTGTGGTGGAAGGGGCAAGAACATCAAGCACAAATGTAAGGTCTGCCAGGGTCAACGGGTTGAGAGGAAGGCTACGTCCGTTCAACTCAATATCCAGCGTGGAGCTGCTCGCGACTCTCGTATTGTCTACGAGAACGAAGCCGATGAGAGTCCTGATTGGGTCCCCGGTGACTTGCTTGTGACGTTGTCTGAGCGGACTCCCTCATATGATAACAACCCCGATAAGCTCGATGGCGCTTTCTTCCGCCGCAAAGGCGATGATCTATACTGGACCGAAGTCCTCTCCCTTCGTGAGGCTTGGATGGGCGGCTGGACTCGCAACCTCACTCATCTCGATAGTCACGTTGTCCGTCTAAGTCGACCCCGCGGTCAAGTCATCCAACCTGGCCATATCGAGACTGTTGCTGGTGAGGGTATGCCTATCTGGCATGAGGACGGCGATAGTGTCTACCACAAGACCGAGTTCGGAAACCTATACGTCGAGTATGCTGTTGTACTACCAGACCAAATGGAGACTAATATGGAGAGCGATTTCTGGAGTCTATGGGAGAAGTGGCGACTCAAGAATGGCGTCGATCTGCAAAAGGACAGTGGACGGCCAGAGCCAGCTCACGCTCGGGATGAGCTATAACGAAAAAATGACTGGCGTCGGGGATGAGGAGTTGATTGATTTAGCAAGAGAAGGTTACTCATGTACAGTATCGATATGAAAGGATACCAACTAGACGTTTTGAAATGCCATATCTATCATGATAGTGTGTTGATTAAAGATTTGTGAGGATAAGCTCGTTGATACTGGAGGTCGAAGCGACCGGACCAAAACCTCCAGCCAGTTACCCCACAGAGTGTAACATCGACTTATAACGAAACGCCCAGAAAGATCTAACGATCTGGGCAACACCATATCATATTATCACGGAGCAAAAGCGCCTGCTAACTCATTGTTTTTATTGGCAGTGAACGAAAGTTCTACAAGATGCTCCCGCTAGCTGATACAACGTAGATTCTCGCAGAAGCCACACTTGGACTATATAAACTTACAACACATCGGTACAGGTTGACTCTTTTCTCTCTTTTCCCTTTTCTTTCTTTTCCCTCCCTCCTCTCCTTTTGTAACTATGAAAACTTCACTCCCTTCTAATAGAACATGTCAAGTTCAAGCCAAACAAACACACCTTCTGACAACACCCCCAATACGTCAACGGACGTGATAGAAGTCCCTCGCTCAGATATCGTCACTGTTAAAGACACAGATTACCACACAGACAAGTATCTCATCCTTTGTGGGAAATGCGGCGGCGTATTGAATGTCGCATCCTACAGTTGCATATGCGAGCATGGTTCTGATGTTGCTCCCGCAGCTTGATTGGACTGTAGCCATCTACGATCGGCAGTAGATGGTTACATATAAAGAAAATCCTGTTTCTATCAGATACTATAACTTGATATTGCTCGATACTCTGGGCAGACGATGAAACCCTGTATGGAAAGATGAGCTTTTCGTGAAAAATCAGGTATTGTGCATCACATCTTAAACACCAACCTGGATTTGCAGCTTCATTTATGTTCACATCCAATCATAGAGCATCTTTTCGATCACAGAAGGATTTACAATTAGAAGTATAGAGACTGGATAGATAAGGAAAAGGGAAATATTATAGATATACGTCAACCATGTTTCTATATATCGGCCGTAATGTATAATAGTCGTATCATCATATCATAAGTTCAAGTTCAAAAGCAAACCATTAATCATATCCATCCAATGAAATCGTTGCAAGTCGCAATCATCAAGTCGTTAATCCCGATGTCTCCTTCTGCGTCTCCTGCCATCGTGACGTTCATCTTCAATAGCCTCTCGTTGCTCTGGTTGCGACAATCCGCCGAGAATATTTCCAATCAAACCAAGCCACCCACTTCTGCCTTCCAGTGCTCCAGTGACACCACGAACGAGCTGATCTACAGCTTGGCCATCTGTTCCTGCTACTTGCCATGCGCCTCTGATATCCATGTCGTCTCTATGCTTGGGTTTGAACTGAAAGTCACCTTGTCTGCGTGTCCATCCGCGGCTCTTGCTTGATCGTCCATCCAAGGGCCTACCCTGTCTGTCGAATCGATCAGGTAATTCTTCGATTGATTCATCTGAGCTTGAATCATCGTCTCGATGCCGGCGTCTCTGTCCAAAATAGTCGTCAATCTCCATGGTTGGGGGAGTAGATTTCGAGCGCGGTTTGACAGACACAAGACCTTGAAGCAAGTCATGGGCTTCTTGCTCTTGTCTCTCTCTTTCCTCTTTGGCCGCCGCCTCTTCGCGATGTCGCCTCATTGTCTTTTCACTCTTGGGTGACATGGGACCAAACATCACTGACTTGGGTCGATGCCCCTCATCAGACGAGTCTAGACTATCTGTTGGGGAGTCAGCTTCAAATCTTTGCTTTGATCCAACCCTCCCAGTGTAGTTGGACGCACCCTCATCTAGGCCTCTTGAGCCAAAGTTGTGGACAGGATTACTCACATTGTCAGGCGGTCTTGGGCCACCAGAGGGCGGAGGTCCTGGAGGTCCGGGGGGAGGTGGTGGCCCAGGAGGCCCTGGCGGCGGTGGGTAGCTAGCAGGTCCCGTTGAGAGTCCTCGAGGGGGTCCAGGAGGTGGTGGAGGATAGCCAGTGTAGTCTTGAGGCACGTACGGCTGGAACTCCCCAGATCGATTCGGGATATTAGAATAAGGATTTCCCGGAGGAGGGGTGGGATCCATTGGATAAGGTGGGAAACCAGCACCGCCCGAAGCCATGGGTGGCGAGCGTGCCGTGGGTGGTGAGCGTGTGCGTGTGCGTGGTCGACGGTCTTCATAGTCATCAAATCCTATTTTATAGTGGTCAGTCAACACAATCATGGTCACTCAAGGACTGCTCACGTTTCCTGGAACGACTTCGAGACCGGGTTCGTGAAGGAGATCTGGTAGCTCGACCACGACGGTCTCGCTCATCTTCTAGTTCACGTTCCCGTTCGAGTTCAAGTCGGCGTTCCCGAGAGTGCTGTTCTCTCTTCTCCCTATCCTTCTTATCCTTGTATTCCTTAATACCAAGGGCTGCAGCTCCTGCGGCTGCAGCGGCCCTGAGTCGGCTTCTGCTGCGTTTACGGTCAGGGTTGGAACCTACAGACGCGGAGCGGCTACGGTCGCGTTGCCTGCGGCTCCGACGTCTTGCCTCCGCTTCGGATTCGTAGCCTCGCGACGCTGAGGCGGGCGGTTGCGTCGCGAGGGGATCGGTGCCGTATTCAACTACGGGGCCTAGTTCAGGATCAGTCCCGCGCTCTGAACGAATGGATCTGGCCTTGGACCTGCTCCTGCTCCGACTTCTCGACGGGCCTCGGCGGTAGTACTCATCATCGCTGCTGCTGTCACTGCCATCCTTCTTTTCCTTGCGCTTCTTCCAAACATGGTGAGCCGCCTTGGCTGCTACAGCTGCACCTGCGATCTCAGCACCACGGCGAAGTCTGGACTTGCTGCGGCTCCTTGATCGGCTGCGCGAACTGCTGGATCTACTGCTGCTGCGGCCTCGAGAAGACTTAGACCTGTCGCGCAGATGCTTTGCGACACCTGCGGCAGCAACAGTACCCAGAGCAGCCTTGGCGGCTGTCGACAAACTGCGACGGCGGCTGCCGCGGCTAGTACTCTTTGTTGTGGTTGTAGATCTGCGAATGATGGATCGCGAACGAGAGCGCGAGTAATCATCAGAGTAATAGCCGCGGCGACGGCTTCTGCCACGGACCGCTTCCTCCTTTTCAATCTTATTGGACTGGTAATACTTGGCAGCACCGGCAGCAGCTAGAGCAACAGCAGCGATTCCGAGACCCTGCTTGAGTCGGGAGGAACGGTCAGGAGATTCATCGTCGCCATACCAGCGATCTCCGTAAGCGCTACGAGCTCGTCGCAATGCCTCAGTGCCGAGTGCTCCGAGGGCAGCTCCAGCAATCACCTTACGACCGCGGTTTTCGGGGAGTTCGCCGTAACTATCGCGGCGACTGTTGAGAAGAGCTGTGACACCAGCGCCAGCGAGAGCGCCCTCTGCTAAGTGTCGCTTGTGGTGAGAACTTCCGCTACTATCACGTCGACGAACAACCTTGCGCCGCACATAATAATCATCATCATCGCTGTAGTGGCCGTGATCACGGCGTCTGCGGTCATAGCGCTCAATGGCATAGTCACGGTCTCCACGAGAGTCGCGATGTTCATGTCGATAGTAATACTCTTCCTCTGAAGGGCGATGTCGGTGCTCATGGTGGTGGCGATGTTCTCGATGCTCCCTTCTGACTACAACCTGCTGCCTCTCGGGCTCCTTTTCACGAATAACGACCACGCCAGGTTGCTGTTGCACGCGTGGAGAAACGATGACGGGTTGCGGAGGAGGGGCCTCTTGAACAATAATTTTCTGCGGTTCAGGCGCGCGCTGTCGAATAATGACGGGAGCTGGTGGAGGTGGAGGATCGTAAGGGGTGTAATATTCTGTTTCCTTGCGGTATCGTTCAACATCACAGCCATGAGAGTCGTCGATGTGCTCCTCGACCCGCTTCTCGATGCGGTAATCGCCGTTGTCTCGGCGTTCAGTCTTGACCATTTGGTTTTCAACTCTGACATCATCGTCGAATAAAGCGTCAAATCGAGAGCGTCGCTCCCAGTCACGCTCGACTTCCTTGGTCTCTACGAAAGTTGGCGCACGAGATCTCTCGCCTACCTGAGAGGGCGCTTGCATCGGCATAGGCGGTGGTGGTGGAGGATAAGTCTCTCGTTCAGTCTCTTTCTCGTAAATGAAGGATCTAGGAGCTGTGTCTCGACCACGGTCCTCGTGAAAACTAGCATGAGAGGGTGCTCCTCCATCGAAAGCAGAGCGAGGGCGATCCGGGGCGAAAGAGCGTCGATCCTGTTCAACTAAGTCGCCTGAAGAGCGGCCATAGCGAGAGAAATGGGAACGTCCATCATCAAATTCGGAAGTTCGGTCTGACCTGCTGGGTGTGACTTTATATCGTCGGATTGTGGTTTTGCGGTAGCGCTCGTCGTCGGATGAGCCATCTTCCCTCTCCCACTCTCTCTCACGATAGACGCGAGAGTCTCTGTAGACGTCACCCATCGCGGGGTGTGACAGGGGGTATAAGGCTGTGCGATAAAGCTGCGAGTGTCCAAAAGAGAGAAGTCTGCTGGAAATGGAGGTAAATCCAAAGATTTATTAGAAAACGCCTAACGAGAAATCAACAGCGAAATCTATCCAAGATTGTTGTTTGTATGAGGATGAAGGGGAGAAGAGTGGTTTGTTGGAGGGGGAAAAGCTGGGAAGTAGCCAAGACTAGCTATGACGGAACCTGCTGAGCAGGCCTAGAAAAAGACGTGCATATTGGGAATGGCTGGGTCAGGTCAGTGATCCATGAAGTTCGATTACTCAGGTAGCTTAGCGTGGGACATCAATGAGTGCCCGGCTCAGCGTGCGTGTGCGTGGGGCCCTTAAACTTCAGTGGACATGGCATTTGACAGGGGTTGAGAGAAAGCCTGTTGTGGCTATGATGGAAGATGATGTTGCTGGTGCAGTAGAGCATGGCACGGGATTGGATGAGTTGTCAAGATGGGTGGCAGAAGGTCTCTTGTTCTGCCCGGCTGATGCTGGGCATTGAGTTGCGAGGCCAATCAAGACTTGCTTGGAGCAAACCATGAAATTGCAACCTGGTTAGATTCAGTGTTCTTGGAAAGAAGAATTTGTCTCTCTTCTTGATCTCTGAGAGGTTCAGATTTCAAGGATCGTTCATGCCCAAAACACTACCTGGGCTCCAAGATCCACACATAGATCATACCAGGAATATTTCGAGTACTGACTGTTGAACCAAATGCCGGGCGAATAGCCACACTCCTTTGTCTCGCGTCAAAGCCTCTCTTTCAACCCTCGTTTCACCAAATCGTTCATGTCAACGCCCGTCCCGGCCGTCTCGAGTCAAAGAAATCGAGGCCTGGTCTTGTCTCAATTAAAACTCCCAACAAACTTTAGAGTCAACGACAAAGGACAAAGCCAAATCAATCACACGGGTCACCCTCCCTCCCCATCTCGGGATCTAAAGAGCCCACAACCACAACACTGGTTGATCACTCGCCTCTACCAAGGCCCAGTTCTTCATCGACAGGGACATTTTCCTTTTTCTTCAGCTTTAGGAAAACTCAAAAGAGAAAGGAAGAACGAAAAGAATGAGGCGACGAAGCTTTCCCTTAGATGTCCTGTAGCGTTACCATGGTCGGTCACATCAATAATGCTTGTGCATCATCTCGAAAAGACTCCACTCTTGCTGTCCCAAGTGTCGTCATAGGCTTCTAATGGAAACCCCCACCTGTTAAACGCTCAGGTGGGTTGAAGAAAAAAGCGGCATTGAGGTAAGATTTATGTAAGGCTGTCACAAAGATTGAGACAGTTTTTACCCGGAGTTTTAGGTCTAACTACTTGACTATTTATGTCAATAAGCTCTTGGTGTGCTGCTTATTTTCTGACCCGCCTTACCCTTGACCCATTAACGATCAACACCTTGGTTCTTACTTGCAGCGGAGTTCATCTCGCCTCACCTCAGCCTGGAAAAACAACAAAAAGAAAAGAAAAAGGACAGTAAAAAAGGTTAATCAGGAGAGGCAATTCTAGAGTCATAAGGCTCCGCTTCCAAGGTCAATTGATTACGCAGGCCTGGAGGTTGAGTCACCAGACTGTCTTTGCCTAGGCCACATGGACAATCAATGCTGACAGAACTGACCACAGCCTTATTCCATGCACTACCATCGTTTCGAAGGGTCCCTGTTTGATGGGCGTTTTCATAGTCCCATTCTGTCCCCATGACTGGAATGTTCCATGCTTTAACCTTTTCCCATAGCAGCATGGTGGTCTTTTCAATACGACCTTGACTATCAAGTCGGGCAAAGCTCTTTGCCCCAAACACATGCATTGATTCTTTGTTCAAGAGATGAGGCGTTTAGGTTTGTAGGTACTCAGCCTCATTCAATAATGCATCTCGGGTGCTACAGATAAACCATTGGTTAATCCTTGGAGGGTAAACAACTTACAGACAATGAGTTTACAGAAGGATATTGAACCGACTACAGTAAGGTATTGCTGCAAAAGTCTGTTATCAATTGCCTGATGCTAAACCAGATCCCAATATTTTAACCTAAACTCCATAATCTCGATTGTATATAACCAACAAAAGCCATAACTCCTTCTGCCTGGCTCGCTGGCAGCGCTTTATGCTACATGCTTGTAATTCCATCAGACACATCCGTCTACTGATCAAAACCTTCCTTAGTTCCCAGCACACCAACGCCACCATTGCTACGTCTTCGTCGGCCAATGACATCGTGGATCCAATCGCTGATTGTGAAACCCCAGTGTCCAGCGACGAGAACACCACTCATGATGTTGATAATCTTAACCAATAAGCTGATAATACCGTCACGGCTCTCATGGACAGTCAGAAGAATCGGCTCGATGTCGTACTTAAAGAAGATACCGGGGATGTATCTCTCATCGACTGCCTTGCTCTGCTCAGTCACGGCATATTGGTTGGTGAGGAGATGCTTCGAGTTGACGCTGTACATGGTGGGCACAACAGAGAGATAGTACTGAAACTTGTGGAAGTTATCAGATGCTGTGTTGACTGTGCCATCGAGAGGGTTGACGAGCGAGGGGTAGAATGGACCGTAGGAAAGTTCCGAGATGATGTGCGAGAAGTTGAAGTCTGAGAATGGTTAGCACAAGATGTGAAATGGTCATCCGTGAGACTTACTGCTGTGGTCGAGATGTTCACCATTGCCCATATAACCGTGACCCCGAGCAGTGATATGGAAATCACCCTGCACCTTGTTCAAGTCCAGACTTCCATAAATACGGCAACTGTCGGCGTTGCCCCTGAATTTGGGGGTCTTGGCCCACTTGGCCCTCTTCTTTCCAAGCGCAACGATATCGTGAACGTGTTCCTCGCCGAAACCCTCCTCTTCATATCCCAAGTCGTCGTATCCTTGACCAGTGTTGACTCGACCTTGCGCATCCCTTCCGAGCTTGTGCACGCCCTTGTTGTCAACCCATTGTCCCCACAGGGTCCTATCAGTATGGAGGCGTCTGGCAGCCATGATGCGATCGCCAGAAGCATCCTGGACGTTGACGTGGATGTCGTCGCACTTCATCTTAACCACGATATCCATGTTGATCTGAAGTTCTCGCGACACGCCGGCCTCAACCTCGAAGTGGTGAGACTCAGCACCGCGCCACCAGCGACCAAGTTCTCCCCAAATGAGAACGAGCGAGATGATAGACACGGCGACTGTCCACTTTCCACCTCCCGAAGTTCGTTGGATGTATTGCGGCTTTGACTTGGCTATCAAGAATTAGCGCATATGAATACCAGCAGCGAGAGTTACATACGAAATGCATCGAAAGCGCTGACCAAGCTGCCCTCCTTAGGACCAAACTTGTCCTCGTCGTAGCCCGGTTTCTCCATGCCGTTCATCATTGTTGTAAGAGTCTTCTAGTCCCGCTAGCTCGAACATATACAATAAAAACCGTGTCGGTGTCGTGGGCCTTCGTATATCGCGATATCGAGGTCTTGTCGCAAACTGTCGTTGGAAGCCGCTTGATCAACACCAAATGCGCATAGGTATTCGTTCCTATTGCCGCATGCCTTGGTGAAAAAACTGAAGGACTGGAAACCCAATTGGAACCGGTTTCAGTGGTCTTGGAATTTCGTTCGAGATAATACGACCAATTTTTTTTTTGGTGAACGAAATTGGATTGATGTCGCCGTTTCGTTGATCTCGTCAGCCGCAATCAGAAAGGACAGCTTACTGTAACTAGAGGTCTGTCCCCTGAAGCGGCGCCGTCAGGGTCCTGTCGCTGATTGGTTGTCGATGCCAAGAATGGGATAAAGTGTCGCCGAACCGATCTTGTTCCTGGACCAAGGTCGGGTTTAACGTGGCTTTACCGTTGTGCAGTTCCACCCAGCAGCGTCACAGCTTGAGTTAGGCTTCGAATGGTTCATGTAAGCCGAAAATGTCCAGGATAAAAGGAATACATATTGAAAGACTAACTCAAGGTGCGAAGGTACGTCAAAGTATATCACAAGTCTAAGACTTCTTCTCTCATGGAAAAGCAACTGTAGAAGTAGGTATTACGCCTAGGTAATCAGTGTTGAAGATGAGTTAAAGGCAACGTATGTCTTCATGCGAGCATCTCGACACATTAATAAAAGGAAGAAACCAACACCCATTCTGATTCAGTTTGTTGTGCTTTTCGTATCTCAGAAAGTGGCAAAATAGTTAAAGGATAGGCAGTATTCCATGCAAGTTCTATTAACCATGTTTTCCGAGGTATAGGTTGCACTCGATATAAAGAAGTACCTAGTGCTTTACCGCCTGTGTCGTTTCTTTTAAAGCAACAGGAGAAATAGATCGAGTAAGTTTCCCTAACAACTATCGTCAAGTGCTATTTCTGGAGGAAAATACCGCCATCTGAAGTCCATACTCTCCGTTCGTTGAACATGGAATGGATAGTTGACTCGGGTTGCCTATCAACATATATTGACTTTGGCTGACTAGCTCAGTTATTTGCTGGAATATATGCATTGAGTATAGTAGAAGGCCACAGTAGGAAACGGTTGTTTGGGATACAGCTACATGTTGAGGCCGCTCTTCTGTTTGGGTGCACCTTTGCCTTTTCCGCGTAGATAAGATATCATCGGAAATCACAAATGTGCCTTTTATTTGGATCTTCGTGGGATCTGAATCCTCCGTCAATCATTATTTAGAGATAGGTTCATGCGAGGAGAGATAAATATTTGTTGTCGGCGACTCAAAGGAGGACAACATGGTTGACAACTTGTTGCACATAGTTTTTTACATCATTCAAAAAATGAATGCCACCAAACTTCTCACTTACAGGATCTGACTCGGACCGAATGCATCTCGATAACATCGATCAGCACATCGCGCTGTTGAATGAATACTGGGTCCTGTCATCCAAATCCTGGGGGATGTTCATGGGCAGCGTTGGTTCGGTCTAATTCCCTACCATTTCGATTTCTTGAGATGGAGTAAATTGGAGATTATGGAGTAGTAACTGGGTCGAGCGTTATTCTGCATGGATGCCAATTGCTTATATGAAGTTCATCAACTTCAGTTGAGAAGCGAAATACAATGTTAAACCCGAATTCAACGGAAATACAGATCACGTGGGCGTTCCTTGACATCAATCGTCTCGGCGCCGAGACGGGAGACCACGCGAACGACAAGACGGGACAAGGAAAACTTCTGGCTGGGCATCTTGGCAGACCAGACCCTGGATCGCGAATCGGTTAAGTGTGCCGATCGATGTCTTGGCATTGAACAAGAAATCGACGACATGATTTCTTAAAGAATTAAACAACACCAGATAATGCGTTTGAAAGGGAGAATTATTACCAAGAGCATGACCATTTGGAAAACATGCAGATCAGTCAATTATTTTGCGGGAAAAGCGAGAGGGTGGAATAGGCGCAAAGGGAACAACCTTGCCGACCTTACTCATCCACTACGGCAAGTCTAGACGCCCGTTCGTCGTACGTTGCAATGGAGATCATTCTTGACAACGGCGGAAACCTTTTCTTTCTTTTAGAATTCAAAGGCTAGAAAAGCATTCGTATTGAACATCATCATGTGGGCCATTTATAAAGAGTGATAGTGATCCGTATTCACCGTCTTAGAAGAGAAATACGGTTCAACAACTGCAGTGATTCAAGATCAAAACAAGCCAGAATTATTAGCCAACCCCTGATCGATCACTTCGTATCGCATGGACTGCAATGCGTAATCAAGCCCCCGCCGCAGGAAAAAATAGCTACCTGCCTGCACCTGTGACGGTTCCCGGGCCTCGCTCACTCCGTTTTAGCCAGTAAACAACTCGTGTCACCCTCCTCTTTGCACCGTCTTTCGATCCACCGTCAAATCTAATTGGTTCTAGTCTCTGTTTCTCCCTCCCTCTTTCGCTCCCTTTTAATTGCGGTTGGTACCTTACTTGTGGCAGGTAAGGTTGGTATTCCTACATCCAGCACGTACGCATTCACCCCCGTCACCCGTTTCCATTTCTTTTCCTTGGCACTTTGACTTCTTCAACAACATCGATCCATCACAGGCTTTACGGTTCGCCTTTGCCTTTTAATCTATTAAATCGACTCACGCTCTTTGACTGCTTGGTCAGTTCTCGAAAATTATTAACTGTATCGAATAATCATCGATATTCTTGCCGACCGAGCCCTCGCTGGGCGCGTTTAACGCTCGTTCTCCCATCGATTTCATCGCTCACTTATTCTCTCGACGTCGCTCGCTTTATTGCACTCATATCCGCCCATAATGAAATCATTCTTCTCGGCCAGCGCCGTTGCGCTTCTGGCCTCAACGGGCCTCGTAAGCGCCCAGTCGCCTTACAGCATTGATTCCACAGGTTCGATTCTCCAACCGTTTGCTCAAAGGTAAACGGTCACTAACTTTCGCAACAGACGCCATCAAGAAGTCGGGCAAACAACTTGCTGCTGACTTGATTCAGTATTACCATGGAGACGACCCAGGTGGTATTCCTGGTATTCTGCCTGGTCCTCCTCCTAATGGTGATTACTACTGGTGGGAAGGAGGTGCCATGTGGGGGACGTATATGGATTACTGGAAGTGTACCGGTGATACGACGTACAACAAGGTGGTGATGCAGGCCATGCAGTTCCAAGTTGGCGACGACCAAGACTACCAACCCAGCAACGTTACTCTGTCCCTCGGAAACGACGATCAAGGTTTCTGGGGCATGTCTGCCATGCTGGCTGCTGAATTGGACTTCCCCAACCCTGCTTCAGACCAACCTGGTTGGCTTGCGCTCGCTCAGGCTGTCTTCAACACCCAGGCCAACCCTGATCGACATGACAAGACTTGCAATGGTGGTCTTCGATGGCAAATTCCCCCAACTAACGCCGGTTACGATTACAAGAACAGTCAGCGCCCCTCTCTGCTCATGTGCTCATTACCAGTGGACTCTTGTACTAACTTAGAAAAGGTATCGCTAACGGATGTTTCTTCAACCTGGGTGCCCGACTTGCTCGCTACACAGGGAACAAGACCTACGCCGATTGGGCTGAGAAGACATGGGACTGGGTGGAGGGCGTGGGCTTCCTTGATTCCAAGACTTACAAGATTTACGACGGTGCTCACGTCGAAAAGAACTGCACCGATATCAACAAGGCCCAGTTCTCTTACAATTCTGGTGTTTACCTCCAAGGCGCTGCTTTCATGTACAACTACGTAAGTCAACCTTCAGACATCCGGCTCATAACAATTCACTGACTTTCGTAGACCAATGGTGAGCAGAAGTGGGGGGACCGTGTGAACAAACTGGTCGATGCCACTATCAGCAACTTCTTCCCCAACGATATCGCCGTGGAGATTGCCTGTGAGAATTACGGCACCTGCACCACCGATATGTACTCGTTTAAGGGTTACGTCCACCGCTGGATGTCGCAGGCGACGCATCTCGCTCCTATGATTCGACCCAAGGTCCTTCCTGTGCTCCAAAAGTCCACCGCGGCTGCTATCAAGCAGTGTACTGGTGGAGACACAAAGCGTGCTTGTGGCTTCAAATGGGCCAGCGGTCAGTTCGATGGCAAGACGGGCGCTGGCCAGACGATGAACGTCCTTGCTGCGGTGTCATCCCTACTTATGGAGAATACTCCTCCTCCTGTCACGCAGGAGAAGGGAGGTACTTCCAAGGGTAACCCCAACGCTGGTAATGTGGGAGATGGCAAGATTGGCCAGACCTTCAAACCTTTGACCACTGCCGACAAAGCCGGTGCTGGTATCATCACCTTCCTGGTTCTGTCCTTTGCATGCGGCATGTTTGGCTGGATGAGCATGGGCAAATAAAGGAATCTTGCTTGGTTTCTAAATATGCCGAAAGACGAAGTCCGGCATGCACAGTTACTTGTGCCTTTTTGCAGCCTTGTATTTTGGAATCTCAAGGAATCATGTTCCGGGCGTTGGATGGAGTATACTTGACCTGAATAGTCTGGAAGGCTGGCTATTTATTCAATTCTGAATGTTATAATGTTTTATCATCTAATTCATTACTCACTGTAGTGACCAATCGTTCCACACTAGATTTGACTTTTGAGATCTACTGGGTGAAGTAAATAGCAAGCCATCAATGTAGTCTTAGACATGTATAGGAGCATCCTGTATTGGATATCCATCTGAGCCAAACTGAAATTCTTGCTCACTCATAATTCAAGTACGGATTCCTCGGATTTACAGCCTTGGTTTGAATGCATAATAGAGTTTGGCAAAGTCGGTGTGCTCTCTTGACGCGTGGATCCCTTCAGGTCTTCATAAGACATCTGATGTTCTGGATAATCGGCAGTATGGTTATTGGTTTGTGAGACACGAGCCGCATGAAAAGTCGAGTTCAAGTTTCCTAACGACCAGCTCGAAACGTCAATGGTTAGAGTTGGCATGATTGGTGATGGATTTATTGGCCTGAGACAATTCGCTTGTCCTTGCATAGCAGCCTTACAAACCTCCGAGGAGATACTACGAAAGAATGTCAACTGTGTCGATCGCATTCCTCTTAAGGTAGCAGAGGTCTCTTTCTTGTGGGATGTTTTGTTTTTAAAGGACACCATCTTAAGATAACAATGAGTATCTGGCAATATATGATACTCGGGTCGGAATCGTTCATCGCAACCGCTTGGATATGTCAGTAGGCATGTATGATTCGTCAATTCATAGCCTATGTACCAAGAGCTGACCTTACAATACTCTGCCTTATTGATGAAAATGGCAGACAAGGTGGATCTCTTTAACTGTATGGGGTACCAACGATTTATTCGGAATATTCGGGATGTCGGAATGTTCGGGATCAATGAGCGGCTCTCTTTCTCGCTATGCCTATTTTTATTATACGAATGGAGCATCGAAACGAAATCCGGGGAAAAGACGCAGGCCGAGCAAGGTAGAGGCCAGACAGAGAACCGATCTGGTAATAGACATGGGCAGTTGACAACACGATGGGATCTCAACGTTTCTATCTCGTAAAATCTGGGAATTGGATCTCGAGAAGGATAAAAGCCATTGTTGAGTTTTAAGATTCAAGGCGCAACCTACCGAGATCAAAAGCGGGAGTGGCCGTTCCTAGCCTTTTTTTACTCCAGAGATCTCACCCATCAATTGAGACTGCCATAGGTTTCATTCCACCATAGTACAGTACAGTATATCAGAGTACCTCGGTATGCTGTGTTTATGAGAGTTCCGAAGACCTTCAATAGCCTACTGGTTCTCCGAGCTTCCCTGCTTCATGATACTTGGAGTATATTCGCAGTCTTGACCGACATGTCTCAGAGTCAAGGTATCACTACTAAGAAACTCAAGCCAACTCTGGACTTCCACTCCATTGACAACGTGTTCTGTTTGCTTCCCCTCATGACGACAGCATCACAAGGTATCATCATAGCCGTAAATTTCACTGCATTACTTTTCCGTTGTTGTCTGGTCCAATATCCAAAGCACGTCGTCGTCTCCAAGATGAAGCTAGTTCAAATACGTCGTAGCCGTGGATCCTTGCTCCCTTGCATTGGCCAATAGAAGTGTACAGTTGTATTTCTATGGGGTAATTTTTACATACTAAAAACTCTAGGACATCCAGGAACAAGGTAAAATCTGGGGGGACCGCGTGACAGCGCCATTTCTCTTGGGAGCACATCACACGCACAACACGGTTGCCGTTAACTGCAAAGCGTATGTATCGAAATACTGAAAACCACGCCAGTTTAGTTTGTCTAGCAGGGGCGAAAAAACAGTCCAGCAAGGGCATACAGTCTCCTGACTGTGTTGGCTGTTGTGGAATGGTCAAGACTTCTATTGATGAATGACGATCTAAAATGCGGGGAGAAAAAGAAGCCATGGAAGAAGAGAAATTTTAAACATGGGTCCATTTGTGGGGTGAGCTCAAACGTATCAAGAATTGCGTTGCTTTGGCTTGGCTTTGACCTACCTGTGCCACCCTTGAGTTAGGTTGAGTGGTGGTATAACTACCAAGCTCTACCCATCATGACAACCTCTCTCCTCCTCCTCTCCTCCAGCTTCACTTACTCTTACAATCTACAACTAAACACTGGATCAGTTATATCCTCTTGTTCTGCGCAACACTGGGAAACTACAACTACCAATATACCACACTCTCAACTACTCACTTATACCACAATCACCACAATGCCTAACTACATCCTCACTGAGCCCTCCCCCTCCACAAACGTCTTCGTACGTTCCGGACGCGGCGGTTACGGTAACATCTCTCGCGCCTCAAAGGACACATCCTCGACATCACGCACCGTCGTGACCCCCAACACCACCACAACTACAACTGTTCCCTCTCGTCGCTTCTTCAGTGGCATCGGCGGAGCTGGTAACGTTCACCGTGCCAGCGAGCAGCCCTCTGTATCTCTCGATGACGAGTACGACCGCATTGCCGCTCGTGACCAAGTAGCCGCTGGACATGTCGGCATTGGCGGAGCGGGAAATGTCTTCCACCGCAAGGACAGCGATGCTGGCTCTGACGCAAGCTCAAGTACCTCTATGAGCTCCAAGACAAAGCTTTGGGCTCGCGTGAGCAGCACCTTCAGCCGAGACTGAAAAGAACAAGAGAAAGAATTGTACGAAAGATATGAATTAGCGATTGGCGTTGATGGGATTTGATATTTGGATAAAAAACGGTGGGGACCTCAGAGCAAATGGGATAACGAAAAGCCCTGATAATGTACGGTTGGCATGGATGAGTGAGAGGGGCGATATGAAACTGCCCTTCTTCTCTTGCTTTGCCTGTATGATGTTTGTTTCTGGTGAAGATTTATATACCCCTGAGCTCAGCTCATTTCTATTTATAAAAGCATCGATTTCATATGATACTCATAATATCCCTATTGTGATTTATATCTTGGCGCTTAAGCACGTCTCTTTTTCACGCATGTCATAACTTCACAGTAGCCAGACAAACTTCTACACATCAGGGTATCATTAGGCTTCCTCTATCTGGCAAAGGTTGTCTACAACTGCACCGGTGTCGCTAGACACCTGTACAACACTAAATCTTCCATTCCATGCAAGGCTTCTGCGTCGCTCTATCAACAGCAGCGGGGGTTAAAGTGGGTTGGTTGTGAGGGGTTGCGATCACAAAGGTCATCTCGATCATAAAGGTCTAGACGACGAAAACTCGGCGTTAATGAGCTCAGGCATGTCCATGTCGGATTGTTTCGTCGTTAGGGCTGCATCCCAAGGATGCGAAGTCAAGTCAAAGGGTGACGCATACGGTATTCTTATGTGAACTTGGTATGGATAATGTCGGGGTTCTCATGCCAGTCGTCAATGCTCACCCACATCTGTTACATGTTAGTAAGTTAACAACTAATATCACAATAGTATCACTCGCCTTTCGGAAAGTACTCAATCCAGCCAGAATACTGCCCCCAATCCAGGTCGAGTATTTTCTCTCTGGTGGCGCAAAGATCTTGATCCTCATATCCTTGACAGCTAGTTTTTGCAATTCTGTCAAGAGACGGTCACCAAAGCCCTTGGTCAATGTGCTGCCTCCAGAGAGCACAATATTGCTGTAAAGGTTCTTTCGCAGGTCGAGATCTGTTCGGTTGATAGCATCGACGACAATTTGGTGAACACCAGGGTATTCGAGGCCGATAATCTCGGGGTCGAAAAGAATTTCGGGTGCTCTGAAGCGTTCCGCGCCAATCTGTTCATGTCAGCTTATTCAGGCATTGAACAGAGAACTATGGATCTCACCTTGAGCTTGAAGCCGTCTGGAAGTACGTATTCGGCAAATTTGCTCTCGTTGGGCTTCACACCGACCCAATCCCTCTCCTCTTTCCTTGGATCATGAGCAACATACGTGACGCTCTCCTTGATTAGTCTAACCACCTCTTTCTCGGCGCTCGTGTGAAAGTTATATCCACTCTTCCGTAACAGCGTCTGCATGTACTCGGTCACGTCTCGACCAGCCACGTCGATTCGGCGAATACTGCTGGGCATAGCGAAACCCTCATAGACAGGGACAGCATGCGAAACACCGTCACCAGAATCAAGGACAATACCAGTTGTTCGGCCACTGGCGTATAGTGATAGTACAGCTTGGATAGATGTGTGAAGTGCGGGGACGTTGAAGGTCTCGAAGAGGATCTGGGCAGCCGTGTCGCGATTGCTTCGGGGGTTCAGAGGAGGTTCCGTCAACAGAACTGGATGCTTATAGGATGTCAGTATGCCTCAATAGACAAGTTTACGGGGCAACAAACCTCTTCACTGAGAGTCTTTAACCCTTCACCATAAACATATTCCCAAATCCTCTCCATGTCGTCCCAGTCGGTGACGACACCATGTTCAAGGGGATACCGAATCTTGAGCAATCCTCTCAATTCAGAAGCTGCCTTTTGTCCTATGAATACCTCGCCCTCAAGAGCACCCGCAAGAACTCTCAGATGCTTCGGTCGACCAACCCACGAGGGAAAGAAACACTTTGGTAGATCATCGCCTGCGAAACCAGCTCGGATCGTACCAGATCCGTTGTCGAGGACTATAGACGCATTGAGGAGAGTGTCGGCCATGTTTGTGTAAGTTTCAGATCGGCCTTCTGGGTGTTGTCCGTGTTGCTGCTGTCATATATCGTATCGTCCCAACTTCTTGTTGCTACCATACGGGTCCTGTCGTTGAGCTTCCCAATGTTGGTCCTCCCAAGCTCACAGCAAGCAATAAACTCGCGTTTTTGAGTATTAATTAGCGGACAAAGACTCTCACAGCGTGTCTTGAGCTTGTCGTATCCATAAAATGTCGTTCAAGAAAGTGCCGAGAGTTGACTGGTAGTTATTGTCTATTTGTTTGTTGTACCCCTGCCCAATCAACCGAAGCCAATGCCTTGCCCGCCAATCTTCCAGCTTCAGGAGGCGCCTTGGTCACGTGGATCCGAGGACCCTCTAGCACTTGCCTGAGGCAGAAGCACTTTAAGTGCTTCGCGTATTGTCGCGTCTCCTCAACCGCGGACCGCGTCTTTGACGTGAATGAACTTATTACCTGGGCAACTCAATCCTTAGAAGACCTTTCAGCGATACCGCAAAGATCAGCTGCAACGTTTAATTCGGCGACTGGTTTACCACTGATGGCAATTCAAAACTCAATCATATCCCGATAAAGATATCATATCGATCAACTCCCTCTTCCTTCATACCATCTCGCATGGTTCCAGAATTGCTTCATCTTAGCCGCCGAGATGGTCAAGGCCAATGCTAATGCAGCAGCAGCTGCTGCTTCTGGACCTGGCGTCTACAGCGCAGTATACAGTGGAGTAAGTATTTCTATCATTGATCAGAAATCAGGTTGTGAGACTCTATTGGTGGCATACTTCTCGCCAGCCTCGCAAATGGAGTGCCACGAGCATACGATGGATGCTGTCAATCGAACTCGTCCCCGATCCACCGCTACCTTGGATGCATTTGCTAATCAATTTTGTATTAGATACCTGTATATGAATTCCAGTTTGGTGGGGATCTCAAGGAACATGTTATGCGAAGGAGGCACGATAACTGGATCAATGCGACACATATTCTAAAAGCTGCGGGTTTTGACAAACCAGCTCGAACGAGAATCCTCGAACGAGATGTGCAGAAGGATGTTCATGAGAAAATTCAAGGTGGATATGGAAAATATCAAGGTTCGCAATCTCTTCAAATGCACCGTGACTTGTCTAACATCATTACCTAGGCACATGGATACCACTCGAGAGCGGACAAGCCTTAGCAGAGCGACATAGCGTACTCGATCGATTGCGACCCATCTTCGAATACGTTGCCGGTGCAGAAAGTCCTCCTCCTGCTCCTCGACATGCAAGCAAACCCAAAGGACCCAAGTCTAAGCCCCCGCTCCCGAAATGGAACAGTACGTCGAGTTCGATATCGTATTTAGCCACCCAGCTGACCATTGTTAGATCCTCCTCCTCCCCCTGCTCCAGCGCCTGTGGTTCACGAAGACCCCGATACAGTAATGGGCGATGAAGATACCCCAGATAACCTCACAGTGGCATCGGCGTCGTACATGGCTGAAGATGAGCGCTTCGAGATGCCACAAGTGCCAGGTACAGGACGAAAGCGAAGAAGAGACGATAGCAACCTCCAAGACCTTACAGAGCAACAGCATGCGTTATATGGTGACGAGCTTCTGGATTACTTCCTTCTAAGTAAAACAGATCAGCCAGCAGTAAAACCCGATCCGCCCGCCAACTTCCAACCCAACTGGCCCATCGATGCAGAAGACCACACAGCTCTTCACTGGGCATCAGCTATGGGAGATGTCGATGTTGTCAAGCAGCTCAAGCGATTCAATGCCTCTTCTACAGTCAAGAATGTACGAGGCGAGACACCGTTTATGCACTCAGTAAACTTTACAAACTGTTATGAGAAACAGAGCTTTCCCGTGGTGATGAAGGAGCTATTCGAAACATTCGATGCTCGTGATAATATGGGTTGCACAGTGATTCATCACGCAGCCGTGATGAAGAACGGTAGGGTCTTCAACTCATCATGTTCACGGTATTACTTAGACAATATCCTGAACAAATTGCAGGAGACCCTAGAACCAAGTGCGTTCCAGCAATTACTGGATATCCAAGATAACGACGGAAACACAGCATTGCACCTTGCGGCAAAAGGGAACGCCAGGAAATGTATCCGAGCATTGTTAGGGCGGAATGCTTCATCGGATCTCGCGAATAATGAGGGAATCAGGGCAGAGGATTTAATTATGGATTTGAATGCTACGAAAAAGGATCGTGGTCCTCAAAGGTCATCATCGCCTTTTGCCCCTGAATCTCAACGACATGCTTCTTTCAAAGATGCTCTTATTGAGAAGGCGAGCCGACAGCCTCCAGTGGCCTTCCAGTCTGGGGCAGCAAACACTGTGCAGTCACGCATCACACCCCTAATCATGGAAAAGTTTCAGGATCTGGCTAAAAGCTACGAAGAGGAATGGCGTGAGAAGGATGTGGCAGAATCAGAAGCAAAGCGTATCTTGTCCAATACTCAAGCAGACTTAACGACACTCCGACAAAACATAACAGACGTTGAGGGGCAGCTGGAGTCAGAAGAACAAGCATCCAAGAACGCAACCGAGGCTAACTTGGCCAAGCATCAGGTGCTGTCACTGATCACACACCAAAACCGCTTACATGTGCAGCGATCTGTGGACAGTGACCTCAGCCGCATCAACGGCGACGGAGGCGTGCAGGAAGAGTCATACGAAGAGAGGCTGAGTCTCGCCCGACAACTGAGCACTCTGCTCGGGGAACAACGACAAGCTGAGATGGATTACGTCGAGGCGTTGAGTATGGTGGGCACGGGCGAGAAGATTGAAAAGTATAGGAAACTTCTCAAACGATGCCTCGACCCTAAAGAGGGCGAGAGCTTGGATACGAATCTCGACAGCCTGATCGAGATGATGGAAGAAGAGCGGGACGAAGATGGTATGATCGGGGCTATGGAGCCTGAACCAATGGAACTGTCAGTTGGCATCTAAGCAAGATTATTGGGCTCCCCTTCATGGAGCTAACCCCTCTATTATTCTTTCTTTTGTTGTGATGAAGGTAGTTTATATATATCCTTGCTGGGGAGGGGCGCGCAAAGTTACGGACTTGGTTGATAGGTAGTATCCTAGTCTATGGTGGTGATTTGGCGGAACTGGGCTTTCTATGATTGAATGGGCGATGGGTGTATGTAATTTAGCACGATAGACCTGAGCGCAAGCGAGGTAACAGCTGCCAACCTACGAAATACTTGCTCTTGAACTATGAACTTTGAACTAGCGCTTCTCCCCAGCGAGTCGGTCTGTGAAACTGGGGCCAACCACTGGGTCAGTGGTCATAGTTGGTTAATGAATCCATACTAAAATGCACTGCCGAGACGGGCTTGACGCCAGGGCATTCAATAGAGGAGAAATTCCAAGTTATCGGGACCGAGGCACTCACTCACTTCCCAAGTTGTGATGATGGCGCCGAGGCTTGTCAGCCAGCCTCATGCTTCTGTGCCTTGCCAATTTGCTCAACTTAACCACAACGCACCAACGAGGAGAGCTCTAGTTCCGATATTGCGGCTGAACCTAAGACCCAACAGTGGAATTCGTGGGTTGTACTCTCAAAGAGGCTTGGTCATGCGCAAGCCATTTTCTTCAAGAATATGTATTGCGGGAGAAAACTTCCTCGAACCACATAGTCCGGGGAAGTGTAAAAGCAGTACCTACCCAAGCCCTTGACAGGAAGGTATTTTCGAGGCGGCTGGGCTAGTTACACCACCACCCTTCCGCCATAACACATTGCGATCGAGATAGCGCAAAACCAGAACAACACCAAAAAAAGGGAATCAGTGCTGTGTCAACAAAAGAATCGGACACTTATTGGGATAAGTGATTTAATGCGTAATCTGGGAATCGAACCCAGGGCTCCCCGACGTTACTCGAATGGCAACGGAGAATTTTACCACTAAACCAATTACGCGGTGATGTTTGATGACGAGACTTGTGTTGTTGAGTATCATATTCTCATTCAATAAGTCGCTGTAATCGTTGTAGAACCAGGATCTTGATCTTGGTGTTTGTTGCTTTTTCTTAGGCAAGAGATTCCACTACTGTAGCTGACCGCATGAGCGTAAATCATGTGAGTTTACCATCTCATAACGCGAGTTGATACTGTATGTGACCTAGTGGGTTTTGGTTTAGTCAAAATTGAGTTTTCCGGAGTAAGCATAACCGCCCTGAATATCGGCCCCTGGTGAGGTCTGATATCTAAACGCTTGAGGATGTATCTGTACATGCCAAGAAGTTGTGTTAGATCCGCGCTTAGACCAAGCGGTGAAATGTAATGGCTGGTACTTGGTTGGATGTATCCTTTCGAATGAATGTCATTGTCAATCGCTAGGAACCATGGCCACAGCCATAATGATTGGGAATTATACTACTCGATAAACGCGCACGTATCATACGAAGCAGGACGCGAATGCGAGGTATTGACTTGTGACGGTGGCAAGAGTCGTCGTATATCTTGCGCAATCAGCGAGGCCGAGCAATCCGTTGCTGTCAATAACGCCGAGCTCGAGTCAATGAGTGTTTTTCTTTGTGCTGCGCCAGTCAGATGTGTAAGTGTAAGTCATGTCCTTGTCAGCAAGGCCCACGTCGAAGTACGAGGCTGGAGGCGATGATTTGCCAACCCTCAAAGGGAACTTTTCAGTCAGTGATCGTCCAACGCCAAGAAAGAGTAGTAAGACCAGTATTATTTCCCTGAATAGCGAGGATTGTTGCGAGTGAGTCCTGGACAGGGTATGTACCTACGAATCCTGCTATGATTCGAAGGAGACTTCCGTTCTCGTAGGAAGTTCTCCGCCAGTAATTGTTTGATACAGGGTTGAGTGAGGACTCACTGGAGTTAAATGTGACATTGACAAGGATCCTGACCAAGGTGGGTGGGGACAAGCTCGTAAGGCTGAACAGGGTGCTATTTTTGAGCACAGGCCAGTGAGTTGCTAGTCCCCATTAGTGTCAAAGAGCGAGCAAAGTGTCGGAGTTTGTCAAAAATTCAGACTGTCAGTGTGGATCCACGGAATTCAGGATTCCCCTGATCCAAAGTCTCGAGCGGACAATATTTCTCGTAAAGGAACTTGCCGAGACTAGGGTCGCACCCCATAAGGAAGACTGACTGGCTGGCATTGCGAAAAATAGGCGTTGTGTTGAGATGCGGCCAACTTATGTTGCATGCACTACCAGTAAAGGAAAGATGCGCCTGGCAGCCACAACCAATGTTGAAAGCGAACACCAGCCACCCGCATGAAAGAAAACATGGACTTGACTTGCATCCTTGTCAGCATCAAATAGCGATAATCCTCGCATCAAGAACGTTGGAAATCTCAGCCACCACCCCAAACAGTCCAATGGGGACACTAATGATGCGCATCTGAAGATCGTTGCTTGTTGCGTGCTATGATGGTCGAAGAAGCAAGGCGAACGTATCCAATCCCGACTGAAACCCCGTGCAGGGTAAGAATCCTGCATGCTCACGAGGTCTCTCTGTAGGTTTGGGTTCTTTGAAATGCAATTTATGCGTAGAATTGTCTTATTGATGCGTCTACAAGACGGGAAGGAAATCTCGTATTTCCCTGGACCTCAAAAAGGGAGGGGGAAAAAAGCTAAATTTTGATTGCTTCGAGTTGCGATGGAGATTGCGTTGCATGTGGCGCAGCATAGCAACCATTGCAATCCGAAGAGATGCCCTAACAAGCCTTCTAGAAGGCAGATGGGATGGCGTCGTAGCTTGGCACAAATTGCCTATTCGTAATCATGACTCACTCGACATATCTTGATGATATCCGAGTTTCTACGGAGGAGGCAGACAGGCACGCCTGAAATAAAATGATTGTTAGCGACTTACCCGCGACTTTCCTGATGGCAATGTCTCGGGCTCTAACGAAAGCCCAGACCCCGACTGTCAGTCCAGCTGGGCAAGGTTAACGCCGTCGCCGATCCTATGCCTATGATTCGCTACCGAAACGCTGGAGAAGGCCGGCAGGGGAAAGGCGAGACATTGAGTTGGACCCAGACTGAATGGACGTTGTTGTTGCTGGAGTATTGACGGTCGAACTGAACCACGCGTATTTGTGGCTTATAGGTATACTGGTAAATCAAGGATTACTGATACGCCGATCCAATATTAGTAGGTACTCAGATATAGCTCGAACTGCTCCAACTGAATGTTTGAACTTAGCCAAGCGGGAGGCCAGGGGGTGGTAATTGTACCATACCGAATGAACCGCTATAGCCTACAGTGTCTGTAATGCTTGGCAATAATGCGCGGCGATATCATAGCTGCAGAATGCAGACTGCAGTACATATGCAACAAAAACATGCATCATGCAATATGTACATTGCCGAAGCGAGTCACGTCTTTGGTTGGATTTTTTTCTCTCTCGATAAAGGCGAGATCCAAGCGGCAACCTTTACATGGCATACAAGTACGTACTTTGCTGGGTGTACATGTCATGTTTCAGGCGCCCCTTGCAAGCCCAGCGCCAAACAAGGCAAGGCGTCCCCATTCCTTCTAGTGTAATGTCCAATCACGTGTGGCAAACCCTTCGTTTCAGCTGAGTTTGTTCTGCACAGCGTCACAATCGACACTGCACTGGATGAACCAAGAGCAAGCATCCACAACCAACAATATCGGTTGGATATCGAGCATTGACCAAAATCAACCTTTTACTCCGGAACCAAACACTTCCAGCTGCAATGACATGCCATCCCGCTTTGCTTCGTGTCTTCGTGTTGCTTTCTGCCGTGTCATGTAGTGTCACGGCGGCAGGCATCGATATCTCCGCGTGGCCCGAGATGGTATACTAACAGCCACGCGACACGTCTATCATGGATGCATCAAATGGGGCAAGATATTCATCAATCATACTTCAGGACAGGAATAGACAAGCCAAGAAACCTATCAAACTAACAGATTCCACAGAAGTCAAAAGCATCCCGCAAAATGACGCAGATACCCACGATGAGTCGCTTCACCAGTCACCAAAAATCTTGAGTTGCATAGACCCTTCCAGCCTAGCAAAAGTTCATGGCAACCATCCGTGGCTAGCTCCACATGCAATATCACTTACAACATTTTCCACGGGATACAGATGAAAACTGAATAATGGCATTGGCTCTCACTTGATGTTTTATGCTGACACCTGCTGGCCATGGCTGGCTAAAGTATCAACTGCAGTTGGTTGGCTGGTCTTGTCCCTGAGAACCGCGTCCCCAACCACCAGATACCGACTTACAAGGTAGGAAATTTATTGTATGAGCCAGAATGATCCATAACTTCCAGGACGGCGACCGTTGCTACTACTCTGCGGATATCGCTTACCCAAGGTTGCATCGAAAGCGCCTCATGCAGGGACATAGCCAACGCAATTACACCATGTGTTGAAAGTGCAACACACCGCTCAGCCTGACGAGTCGTGACGGCCCAGATTCATAAGGCTTCTTTGCAAACTTTATCGCGATGTGAACACTTTTTGTCGATCTCGTGCGGCAGTACGTGTCAGACCAAGCCAATATTCGCTGCCTTAGATCGTTCGAAAACGGTTCGATAGATGCAGAAGGCCCTCATTCTCTGCAGAGGCTTGAGGGTTGCCCGATTCCCATACCACTAACGTAGCCTTGTCTTGCCCAAAAGGACTCAGGCTCGACGTCGTCCCAGTCAATCTGACCAATAGACGCCCAGATCCATCCCTGGCCTGGAACAAGCTCGCGACAAGGGTCCGTCTCTAGTCCATGGCGTTGCTACAAGTAGGGCTCACCTCAGCTGAAGTGCTCAATTTAGCCCATATTCTGGCGTCACTCCCTCGCCAAAGTGATCAGATTTGGGCTTGGTCAGGAAACTAATCTGCAGGGCTCGGGCCCTGGGGCCTCGAAGCAGATTGCAGTGCGATCGTGGGGCATCATGGCCCAGGGACGCCCGGCTTGGCCAAGCGACTTTTGTGCCTCTGACGCCTTCTCTGGAACTCTCGGGCTGAAAACAGGGATTCCAATCGTGTGCAGACTGCAGCAAACGACTCTTACAACACACCCTGAGGGTCTGGTGTGACCCTTTAACCAATTCGCTTTGACTTTGCAATAACCCCATGGCCAGCTGCAACTTGAGGGTTGGTGACTTTTGAGTACGCGGTTCATTGAGCTCCCTTGTTCAACTTGGTTGAGACGATCAAGCCCAGCTCAGCTTGCAATGACTTTGCAATCTCACGCCTTTCTAGGATCTCACTCCTTATGCCCGATTAATGTCTCATCTGGAAATCCCAGTCAGTCCCTTTCAAGTTCGCCATAAGATCATGCCAAAAAAAAAAAATGTCGCATAGAGCAATCGACGAGCGGCTCATCATACTGACTGAAGGCTCTCGACAAAGCCTTCTCGGCGATCTTCTTGGAACTCGGGCAATCTTAGGCCAACGAAGCCACGCTCCATCAGTCATTGTCAAATCCTAACAAGCCCTCCAGAAATCAATACTCCACTTGACAAAGCCACCCCTACAAGTCAAACGTTGTACCCACGTCCCGGGACCGAAGCCACAGCTAGTCTCAATTTGTAGGTCTTTTGAAAGAGGCTGTCTGAAGCATTTCTTTCCGCTCCTTTACAATTCAGAACCCATGTTCATCCTTCCCATATTCTTAGCCCAGACTCTTGAAGATGCAGGGTGTGGATGGGAAGGGGTGTCCTAATATCCCTCGATATTTGGCCCGAACTTCATCAAGTGATGCTCTTGGCTTGGCTTGCTACATTGACCATACTTTGCTGTTTCTATCAATTCATAATATCACCATATAAGACTCGGTAACCCCCAAGCTAGGTGACCTTACTCATCCAGCATAGCGGGTATTGCTTTCGTACTTTAGTCCTTTGGCTTCTCTTACATCTCATATAACAAGCCTCAAACTCCGTCGTTCCGTCAACTCAATCAACTCAAGCAATATTTGACCAAGACAACTCGCCAATCCTGCCATATTTGTATTATTGGAAGATCATCTGACAGCGATCCTCTGATGTAAGTCGGCATTACCGACTCCAGTGACTATTGAGTGTTGAGATTTACGACGGACGTTATTTGGTGATCAAGTCATCGACAAGATAATCTATCCGATACAAGCCACCTCCAAGGTCTCGAGACGTACAAGGCTTACTCAGGCGCCGCTTTTCGCCAAACGGAACTCCTTTTCTCTGACTGACCAAGCGCCCTTAAACGCGGTGTTTCGAGCATAGCCTTGGATCTACGCCATTCAAGGCCAACAACAACCCTGTCTATTCAGCCCAGCCCGGCCTTCTTGTCAACTCTTTCGACTCTGCCCAACCAAACCAGACGAGGATTGTCAACGCGACGGGCAAGCATCCCCCCAGGAAGTCACCGTCTGACCGCAGAAAGTAGAGTGACTTGAGAGCCCCGCCAAGTCACCGACGGCGCCAAAATTAAGTTTCCGCGAATATATCAATCAATCACTGGCATAAACGGCGCACCATGACCTTAACAAATCGAGGTGTAACACAACTTACACCTGACACCACCTCGACAACGTCACCTCACAACAACTACTTGAACAAGTCGTCCTCCTCGTTCCAAACTCTTCAAACTGGCCTCGCAATCTTTGCTGTTGCTGTTATTGCCCGTTTTTGCGTTTTGCGACTCTATCTATGGTTGCGACGGATGCGCGGCTTGGATAAGCAAATCCTCCCTACCAGTATCTCATCAGTGTCGCATCCTCGACGACTTCAGTCGCAACCCTTTTGGACAATGAATGAAAAGAACATCACGCCGCCTGCTAACCGGGAAGACATGGCTGCTGGGGATATGTTGCAGATCAAGTCAACAGACAAGAAGCTGATCATCAACCCCAACTGGCAAAATCCGGACAGCCTCATGTCCAAACATGTCATGTCGCGACCACCTCCTGCACCACCTCTGACGCCACCTGAATTGAGCACTGCTGTCTTTACTTTTAATGACCGTCCACGACCAGGCGAGGATAGTTTTATTCGTCAGCCAAACCCTGATTACATGTCGTCAACTGCCAACGCTGTTCTCCCTGATAGCCCAGCAACAACATCAATCACTCGTCGGCGCTCTTACAACAAGACTCTTCCTATTGGGGTGCCTGTTTCTCAATCATCCCAAGACATGTCGGATACTGCCGATCTCACTTTTTCGCCCAGTTCCTACCCACCTACAAGTCCATTGCTTCCACCAGCCCCACCAGGCGCAGGAACCGTGGAGATCGGCGTCCAGGGCGAGATCATTGGTGTCCTCGACTCTGAGGGCTCCGGCTGGACGAGACATACGCGTGTCTACGGCGGCGGCGTCTGCCTTGCGTGTGCAGCCTCCGGTGGAAATCACGGCGGTGGTTTCTACGGAGCAACTGTCCGACCCGAGGAGATGCGATGACGAGTTGACAGCTTCGTAACGACCATGATGTACGATTGTCAGTTGACTTATCTGGCCCAGCAAACATGAAAAGCACTTTTGGTCCGGCATAGGGTTCCATGTATAACGACCGTTAACGACTTGATGTAGAGGAGGATGTGGTGCAACAACCGCGCTTCTGGGCAAAATTTTCTCTTGTCTGACTTCAACGGCCTGCGGCCTGCGCCGTTGAAGCGACACATTGCCTCACTTGTTTTGTTTCTATTTGGGTCTGGATATTTGTGTTTTCGCTACTTCAGTATAATATATCCCTTTGAGGTGCTCGTTTATGGGTACTTTATTGGCTATTAGGCTTAGGGCGCATGGAACTGAAGATGCATTTCATAAAGTTTTTCATATCGATGTTTAGATTTTGGCTCATGATGATATAATGACCTCTTTTCTGTCCATATTATTTTCTGTCTTTATTATGCTGTGCCACAAATGTCATAATATGATCACTCGACTTGTTTGCCTGACAACAACGACCTATTCATCTATACATCTGCCCCACATCTAACTTATGCCAAGTCGCTCTAATGCCTCTCGACAAGCCCTACAGCCTACTATATGACGGAGGATTTGCTCGGACTGGTCGGGTCGCTACTCGGGGACTTCTTGAGACTCCATGTAATCCATATGTAAGCAGCCTCGAGGGCATATCATGACTTTCCGGCCATGAAGCTCTCGTCAGCCTTACAGAGGAGCCTGCCAAAGCCTGTCCCTTGCAAGTGCTTATCGTAGGACTATAGCTCGGACTCGACCCAGAGCAATGATGCCCGAAAGCTCACCAAATACAGAAACAACCCAGAAAATCACTCAAAGGATGGTAGCCGTCGCAAAGCCTTATTCTTATGGGGAGGGGAGGTATAACTGAAGTCGCGCGTCATGCATCCTATGCAGGCCTATGACCAGCATCGAGCCAACGACTTATAGACCATTTACCGAATTCAGGTGAATTCCCGCCCACGGAGCTTACCTTGCGTTATGATCGGCGATGTGTGCCGAGTTTCTTGGCCTATGACACTTGGCTGTTAACAACAGAGTAAGCTCTTCGAACAGCAAGTGGGAACAGCGGTTTCGAATCGCTATCTGTTCTCTTATGGGTAGGACAGAAAGGTATAAAGCGACTGGGAAGATTTAGAGATCTCACGTAAGACCAGAGAAAATTATCTCAGGTCGTGTGCGGTGGGCGGGTGATCACGGGGACGGAGACAAGAGGAGAGATGTGTGCTCATGATGAGTGTGAGAGTAAGTTATGGTGTAGGGCTGATAGTGACGAGTGTAGAGTCTAGGAACATGAGTTGCTACATGGATGAGGATAGGTACGGGATACGATCTGGGTCTCGTCTATGGTCAACGGTCAGAAACATAAAGACCAGACCCCCTTGCTGATGGGTTTTGTGGGGGAGGAGATAACTAAACAAGGCCTATTACCAGGCCATGCCTAAGTTGTTTAGACATGTTTATAACAAAATCCGGGCTGTGGGACTTTTGTATCGTGTCCGCATGACGTGTTTTGTGCATCTGCATACTCACTCATGTTTTAAACCAGGGAAAATGAAACACTTTTTGCTCCGGCCGCAGATTTGGCCCTGCCCTATGAGAGGATGTTGATGCCATTCGAAAGATAAAGCCCCTTTTGGATGCTTCTAGCTTCCATGCTTTAGGTGTCTGCATATTTGATCGGTGGAGTGTCATTGGTGTTGTGTCCTGAGAAGCGGGTGTCACTTGCATTTTGAAGCTTGTATACATCACATACGTCCTTTCTGGCTTTACTTTTTAATCTTAATAGATAATATCATTGGTTCAGAGGTATTACAGTTCTATAAATATGTTTAGGGTGTGCTGTAGTGCATCAGTTCGGTGTCTAAAAGGTTCATCAACCTATCAACTGAGGATCAGACCGAGAATATGGAGTTTTTGACATGAAAGGATGAGTATTATGTCAAACCACGTGGTGATGAGCAGGAACAATAAACTGGGGGGCTTATACACATTCTGGTTCTGGAATAGTTTGTAAAGAGTTGTCCATCCACTTGTCCTTATGGGTCAAGAGTATGCCTCCATGTGGGATAACGACTTCAAGCTTTTTCTCAGTCCGTGACAGGTTCCTGTCAATCTAGCCAAGCATATATGTAGTCATGCTTGACGACTTAGGGCTGAACAGGGGGGGACCTTTCAAGAATGGAACGGTGAGTCCCAAGTAGTTGAACCTGGTCGCTGCATTGCAGTAAGTAACTATACAATCCATCTACATCCTTCTGGATGTATTTATTGCAACACGTGTTGCTCGTCTCAATAACGAGGGGGAGAACTGGAATCATCCTCATCAGTAATCATAATATCGGCTCGATGATGTCAAACCCACCGATCGTGGGAATATGGCTTGATGTGACTCATATACCAATGACCTTTTGACTGGGTTCTTATTCAAACTTATCTAAGGCCCAACGATGTGTGCGAGTCAGTAAACCCTGATACTATCGTCCTTGTTCTTAGGAACTCGAAGAGAATGAGCTCATACTGGGCTGAGGGAGCGATAGAGGTGTTGAAATGCTAAGAAGAGCTACTCACTCTTCTTTTTCTTTCACTTCCACTTTATCTTTGTCCATTTTTCATTGCTTACCAGTAGAGAGAGTATTAAAGCCATTCACCCTATTGCTGCTATGAATTGTATGAGGTAACGATTTATCTCGCCGAAGTCCACGAAAAGCAAACTCTTGATAGGGAACTTTGATTTATTGACTTTGTAGTGTTTTCATGCTGATCTTCTTCCTCTCGGGCTCGTATTGAGAACATTGCCGTCGCTTTCATGCTGTGTTGTCCGTTGTTGGTTCTCCTTGGATTGATGGCGATAACAGCCCAAGCCTAAGCGATGATCATGTCTAATTCGCAATATGACCTTCAAATTGTTATTTTCCCATGGGTTTTATACGTCCATCGGTATGTTGAATTGGCAACTCCAAACCTTAAGTGTGTCGAACCTCAGTTTCTCGGGAGTCTGTGGTGGTAAGTATCGTCATGTTGGTTCAATGTGCTATTCGTGCCGGTAAAGTCAAGATGTATCACCTAGCATTCATATATATTACTCCCATTCTAGGTATATTTTGGCAGTCTTTTCTCTGTCTGAGTACCGCTATGTAGGTAGTCGTTTAGTCGTACCAAGACGTATTCGGTTCTCTAGACATGAGAATCGCACGAGATACGGAATAGCCAAGGAGGTCATGGTAGTTAGATCATTCCATTCCCTATATCTCAAAGGTGACGCAGTTAACCCACTCAAATTTGTTTTCTATCACTTGACTTGCCAGCCCTTGAGCCTCAACTCATACGAGTCAAGGCTAACCATCCTCATACCAGTATCATTCCAATGCAACATTGCAGGCCCAACTACCTAGTCTAAACTAATAACTGCCTAAATCAAAGCTAATAAACCGAGGTATCATGGGCGGAAAATTCCGATCGAGTTCGCTGGCGAAGTATCATTAACTAGTGTTTGCCGAGTCAAGTTGCTGGATATCAAATTTACCCAAGGTTCACCAAGTGGAACTTGCGTACTGTGTATGTCTGGTAAACATTAATCAGGGTCCTTTTGATCGAGACCATTTGTTTTATTGAACTTTTAAGAAACTGGACAAGCTATGCATACTAGTTGAAACCTCGCGCAAAGAGCATTCACCATCTTGTTATTCTTTGCTGTTAAACTTACAATGGGTATTCACAATATGAAACCTTGATCATGCTATTGAGATTACATAAGTTTAAAGCGAGTCATGACAATTAGAGCAATCTTGAATATGTATTTTCTCCTGGTCCAGAAGAGTCAACCGAACTTGGGATATAGGAAAGAGTGTCTACCGATCTATGTTGAAGTCATGGTGCATCTTCGAGTCCTACAGGGTAGGCCAGTCAATCATGGGTGTCTCAATTGTCTCGAAACATACCGAATAGGCAAACCACGGTGTTGTACTCCGTATGACCGATTCTAACGGTCAAGGGCATAAAGCTCGGTCTTTAAATTGCAGGGGCTTAATAAAATGGGATAATTCAATAGCTTGGACGCTATCGAATTGACCATTCGGGCATAACCGCGACGGCGGCTGCAAGTCTCAGACAGACAAATCACAAATCACGAGATGAGCTCTAGACCTTCGGTTATACGCAACATGCAGCACGCTAAGGGAAATACCAAATACGGTATGTAAAATGTAGATACATAGTAGTAGAACCCCTTTTATAAGCGCCCGTGATGTTCAGATGATGGTTGCATTAGTAGGTATCTGCACGTGGTTACAGTTGCAGTTGCAGTTGCAGTTGCACATTGTGATGCTGTGCTCGTGCAGTCATTGGTAGTGATTTATTGGTGCTGCGCCGTTTCCAAGCGCGTAAGAGGGCGGCTGGAGGGTTGTGATATTGGTTGTTAGACGCGTTAATGCAAGAGATATATATACAGGTAAGAAATGCATCAAGCAGGAGGTATGTCTGCAAGTAAGCGCGAGGTTCAGGAGATGCATATCTCAAGTGGCTTGAGTGGTTCATAATCCTGATTGAGAGGACAAGAGACGCTATATCGACGAACCCAGTGTTGGTTGTGCTCGGGCGCCAATATGCATACTGAGAACGTAGTACTTATCTAGAAATCTATTGAAACAAAAATTTGGCTTGTTCTGCAGTCTGACCAACAGCTTATACTGAAACGAAACAGGGCCAACACACATTCCTATATCCCCTCTAGTCAAGAATGATGAGCTCCTGGCTTTTCCCCGTGCATTGAAGAAGGGAGATCCAAGACATCATGTATTTGTCTCTGGCAAAACAAGACTAGCCGTGAGACATGGAGCGGGTGAAGAAGCTAGTGTGTCCTTGGGGTATGCTTGTCTTGCTTGTCTCGTGTCTTGCAAGCTGTCCGTAGCGTCCGTTATCGTCCAAGCTTCTGCCTGCATTGCAATAAGACGAACACGATACAACTCCGTATTGCATTAGGGTTCAACTTAACCTACAGTGACACAAAACCCAAAAGTTTATGTGTGTGCCTACTGTGCATGTACCTGCGTTTGGTCAGGCTGCAGGCTTACCCTCGCTTGTCCTATTGACTTATTTGGTGGCTACGGTGCCGAAGTGTTTCGTTTCTCAATGGCTCGATACAAGGGTCCATGGCGCATTAAAGCTCATTCCAAAACCTGCGCCACGTCTCCCACCGAAGCTTGGTTAAAATAAAGAAACAATGGACAAAAGCCACTGAGCTATTCATAACAACAAAAAAACACACACACACACACACACACACACACATCCCGTTGAAGATGAAAATTCTAATTCGTTAACAAACATATAGAGACGATCCTCTGTCCTGGGAATAGGCAGAGCGCGTCACTTTTTTACTGCACATGTCGCGTTGAGCCAGGGTCTTCTCAGTCGTGGGCCTAGCATCGAACTTAGCCTCCCAAACCGACAGGGCAGGGTAGGGCAGGGCGATGGATCGAAATGGGAAATGGACAAGGAGTTCTGCGGTGATGAAACATCTCCAGACGTGGGGAATTTACGAATCGAGCTGGATGCCGACAAGGGGCCTCGGGCGTTACTGACCGTGATGGGCATGAAGCTCCCGAACTGGGAGCCCAAACAAGGAGAAAGGGTTTGCTACATGACTGACACTCAAGCTCATGCTTCACATTTTCGCAAGCCAGACGGGATGGTCCGTTCCCCAAGATTCAGGTTAAGTAGGCCCTGCATGTACTGTGTCTGTTGTTGGTGTCGTGTGTGCATGTATGGAGTAGCTGAAGCTGGTGTCGATGCTCAGGCAGAGCTAACGGTCGCTCCGATGGAACGACTATCTGTCGAATACGGACGGGCTCTGGGCAAGCCGAGCAAAGCGTGCGTCAAAGAGCAAAAGGCCCTGTTTATACATAAGCACAGTGACGATAACAATAAACAACAACCGCCCTGCTAGATGAGGCCGGCCACAACGACAAAAGCAAGCAAGCAGGCAAGACATGCTTTGCATGGAAGAAGCCCACTGCTGGCGATCCATGACAGGGTTGAATTTGACATTGATAGTGATGTTGGCAGGTGATAGAATCCCAACGGGCCAGGCCGGTCCTTGTCGATTCACTGGGGTCGTTGATTGCGACTAGCCCTCGCCCTTGGCTTTCTGATGATTATATTCCTCAGGCTCGGTTCATTCCTGGATGCGCTGAATATATTCAATCTGGTGGCTGCTATCATTTCCGGTGTCTCGCTTCCATCGTAATGTTTTGTTTATGGAGCAAAGAAACAGCGCTCAGACCCGTTGACGTGCGTGTCTGTATGTATGCTACCATGACAGTTCACGAACCCTCTATCGACGTGTCGTGATTTCTTTGATCTTGTCAATCAGCCAGATAGCAACAATCAACCAACAAAGTGGCACAGTCAAAGAGACTGGCTCCTGTGAAGACTGGATGCCGATCACACCGTTACAAAAAGCGGCAAGGATCCATTCCCATCACATCCGACACTTGAATCCCCTGAAAAGCCTCGTATGATTGGTGGTATCAAACGCCAAAACGCCGCCTTGAGACTGTGCCCCCTGGCTTCGACCCCTTGGAGGGCTGCCTCATGTCAGTCGCGGCGCCCGTAGGCTCGTCTGATTGGAGATGATGGGACATCTAGGACCCCTTGTCACTTGCATGTAAGCTCCAGGGGGGCGTTTTTGTGGATGTGCTGGCCATACCCACCAGAAGGAGGTCCTTCTCAGGTCCTTACTGGATTGTCACGCGCTATCTCGTCAGAGACTACTGCGCAACCAAGTTAGTATCTTCAGTTGTTATTTCGAGACACTATTGGCCACCGTCGGAAGGTGGGAGGTTTTGCCTCTATTGACGGATGGTTTTCTATCTGCTCAGCCGTCAACTCGAATGAGTTGTTCTCATCTGGTATTCGTATCCAGAGAGGGCACACGTACGTACCCTAGCAATTCTTTTGGCTGACAAACGGATGTTGAATGGGGCCAACTTCGTCATCAGTAAATCTTCTAGTGAGTCAGTGCTCCGAAAACACAACCTACCTTTGATGACATGGATTTCAACCGAGCGTGCGTGCGAGCATCAAAGAAAACCCATGTTCCCCAGGCATAAATGAGGTGATCGATCTCGTACTGTGTTCAGGCACTGTCGAAAGGTACGGTACAGGTCAAGCCCCCTTGCCCGTTCTTACTGAGTAGCTGGACTTGTAGTAGCGCGTTGGCCGCTAAAGTGAACGTGCCTTAGCCCTGTAGCTTTCATTCCATCCATCCAACTGTATTCTTAGACTGATACCGGGCGTTTGCACCGTCGAGGTGACTCTGGGGTGGGAGGGAATGAGAAATGATGGTTTAGGGAATTGCATCCAAAATTGGCCCAAAGGATTGGCACGTATTCCACCTCATTGGTTCAGATAACTTCTAATCTGAATGTGATGCACTGTATGCTTCCTGTCCAGTCAGAAGCTTTGAAACGAACACCGTTCAAGGCGGTGGGAGACAGTAGGCACCTGTAGATCTACTGTATTTCTGGTAAGCTTGATCGGGTCAATGCACAGTAGGCGTACAGTATCGCCTCCGTTCCTTCCCCAGTACCTACAGCACTCACTTCACGCCCGCCAAGCAAAGGGCTTCTGGAGTTCCCACATTTCCGAGCCAGCTCTTTCTCCATTTGACACTCAGACACTTCACTCATCGCGCTTTCTCTACTTTCTTGCTCGCTCTCCACTTCTTCCTTCTTTCTCTAGTAGACTTAAACTCCACCACTTCCTTTTTTCCTCCTTCCCGTCTTCTCCCCTTCTTCGCCTTCGCCTTCGCCTACTATTTGCGCCCTTCTTCCTTCATTTTCATCTCTCTCCTCTTCCTTCCTCTTTCCCTCCGCCCTCCCTCTTTCCCGTGTCGCTTCGGTTGCACCGCACTTGCACCGCATTCTCTGATCAAAGCATTCCGCCCGCATCCCGCGTTTGCGAGTAAACTAACTCCATTTTCAATTTGCTTTACGCATTCGCTCTCGCCCCATCCGCTTGCCCGCTTTGCACCACAACAAGAGAGAAAAAAAAGAAAGAGAAGAAAAAAAAAAATTCAAGTCGAAGACAACAAACGGAATTTGAAGGATCAAAACTCAACTCAAACTCGAGGTCCTGGAAGGCGCATCTAACTTGGTGATACCTGAAACCCCCATTTTTAATCTCTGTATTATTCTTTCGTCGATTCTTTGCCATATCCCCCGGATACACCACACCACAGCTTAATCTCGATATTCGGTCATCGAAATCAATCCAGACTCAAACAATAATCGAAAAGCAAAAATTTATTATCAAAAAATCTTCACAAGAGAAGGCTCCTGAAGAAAGGTAATACCTGGATCATTCACATCTGGATAGGCATCGTTAGGAGGACGTTGTCTCACTGAAATTGTCTTGGAGAGACAAGAACCAGCTGGTGCTCGCGTTTCAAAGTCGTGTGTTAATCATCCGACTGGCCGCTTGAGCGTGAATAAAATCTCAATCCGCCCACAAGGCCAGGTACTTTTCGTCACCTGATAAGGGTTGTTGTTGAAGCTTGCTTCCTTTGATCCTTTCAACGTCTTTTCGCTGAGGGATTCATCGTTCGTCATTTCGATATCCTTTTTCTGATCGCGTCGCCGCAGCGCCCTTTCATTCATCGGTTTCCAACTTGTTTGCTCTATTGACTACTCTGGATTTTAATCTTTGACAAGTTCACGACTCGTCATCTGACCCTCCCTCGACTTTCTTCGGTTCGATACTCGCGGCTTCTTGGATTTGCGTTTTTGGCCTCTCGCGACGCTTCCTCGGCATACGTTCTGCATCGACAATCCATAGAAATCCAACGTTTTGTCGATTTCATCGATATACCCACATCGCATAATTTGTTTGGCTTGATTTCAACAAAACCTACTTTCTAATCCGACCGACTACTTTCTTCAACGCAAGAACTAGTCGAACCACGCTCACTGTTCATTTTTCTTTTCTTTCGAATCTTTAGATTTACGAATCCCGCTTTGAGCCAAAGACGCAGGCGGTCTCGCTCAAATGTCTTCCAACGCTTTCGCACCCAACGGCCTTGCCATGCCCACTGGTGGCCTTGCTGCCCGTCGAGGCGGTCAAAACCCCAAGCCTCTCTCTGTTGATCTCATCAACCAGAACCAAAATAGGGATAAGGACTCTGGTGTTCCCACCCCTCGCACCAGCCGTTCTCACCTCCTCGCTGGCCTTCGAACGGCTCCCAAGTCCGCTACTGCTGCTTCATTCGGTCCTCAATCTCCCACGACTGCCGGTCCCTCACAGCAGTATGCCCGGAACTCCATGGCTGGAAATGCCTATGGCATGGGCCAGGACAACACTTACAACGCTCCTAAGACGGCTTACCCCCAATATGGCTCTCAGAACAACTACAACAACATGGTCAGCCAGCAGTACACTGTTGAACAGGTCTTGGCTCCTCCTGAGCTTTCCATGGATGAGCAGAACCAGGAAGACCCTGGCCTGTATGCTCAACTTCTTGCAACCAACATGTATCTTGCCCAACAGCAGCAGCGTCTTCAACAGCAGCTTAGGAGCGTCCAAGCCGCTGCTCAGCAGTTCCAACAGCTTAATCTCAACAACCCACAGCTCACTCAGCATCAAATGGCTCTGTACGAGCAACAGCAGCAGCTTCAGAACATGCAGCAGCAAATAAATGTTGCCGCCCTTGCCCAACAACAGCAACAGCAACAACTCCAGCAGCAGCAACAACAACAGCAGCAGCAACAGCAGCAGATTTACTACAACCCCATGACTGGCCAGTACTTCATGGAGAACCCTCAGCCTTCTGTTCAGGTAACATCACCTTTCAATGAGCAGCCCTCGACCCCCGGTTTCGGTGGCTTCCACCAGCAGCAGAACACACCCTCTGTGCAGGTTTCACCTCCTGCTGAGTCCCAGCCCTTCTCGTTCCGCAGCAACTCTCCCCCCAAGCGCTACGAGTCTCCTACCGAGGTTGCCCCCCTGCCTCCTCCCTCCGCCAACGCTTTCCGTCGCGGGCACAAGAAGGCATCCTCTCTCGCCGTTAATAGCGCTCTCGCTGCTTCTCTGTCGTCTGATGCCCCCAAGTCTGCTGGTCCTAAGACTTCTACTTTCCCGAACACTCCCATGACTGGTAAATACGGACCTGGTCAGGCCCGCACTGGAGAGCACCCCAGCCGTCAACCCCGTGGACCCCCTTCTCTGGACGAGCTCAAGGCGAAGCCTACTGCTAAGCATGAGGGAAGCAAGAACTTTGCTAGCCGCACCCGCCGCTCTGCTCTTGACACTATTGTCCGTGCTCGTGATGTGCGTCGCAAGGGCACCAGTAGTTCTTGTGGCAGCATGAGCCCTGTTTCTGAGACCGCCGAAGAATCTTCGACTCCTATTACCGATAACGAGTCTGACTCTGGTCGTAGTGGATCCGGTAGCTTGGCCGGTGATATGGAATGTCCTAGCTCACGCACTTCTGCCAGTGGAAGCTGGGGAGCTATTGGCTCTGACCGTCCCAGCTCGCGCCAGAAGACCCGCAAGAGTGTCGACAGCGTGGGTAGTGTTGGCTCAAACACTGAGAGTGAGAACAGCTCTTTCGCCAACGTGTTTAAGAACGGCGCTCTGCGAGCAGCCAAGGCACAAGACCCATCTGATAGCCAGCGCAAGGCACCTAGACTGGTGCTCACCAAGAGCACCCCCGCCGCTTAAAGGTGACGCTTCTGCTTGAACTGAAACCTTCACTGTCATGATTTACGCGCCCGGACTTTTTCTTTCTGTTTTAACACGACTGCTCGGACTGGCGGACTGCATTTTGATGGTTGTCGTTTAGTCTTTCTTTTTTTCTGATCACGCTGGGAGTCTTGTTGCCATCTGCATGGGGTGGATGAAACACGTTTTCCTTGTCTGTTTCTGCGAACTTTACCATTACAGAAGTTTATAATTCACTTCACAGTCTCTCCTTCAGACTTTTTCTTCTTCGTCATGACATTGGGGGAATCGCCCGGGGATAATCTTGTCTCAGCCTAGATGGACGTATGGGTTATTTGGGGGGTTGATGAGGAATCTTTATACCAATGAGGATGAGAACCATCACCGGGGAACAAAGTTTGGTCTGGCGGCCTCTGTGAGGCAATCAGCTAGCCCCTGATGTGATTCACGGCCGGTGTTCCTGCGGGGACAGTATTTCGGCAAATTTGACATTTGCTTTCTTGCATTCGTTAAGGTATTCATGTTGTCTTTCTCTGCTGGTCATTGCCGAGGTCCAGGAAGGATTGCTAGGTTCTTTTGATGATGTCGAGAGGTACATAGGCAGTCAGAAGACCTGAGAATGTATCACGGACCAATATGAACTGGCAAAGGATAGGCAAATTCATAGGTAGTTTACAATGGCACAATCACAATTTGAAAGCCACCTGATGTTTAGTAGCACCAAGCATTCTCGTTTAAAGTCCCCTTCCATTCTAAACCTTTCTACTTTATCCTAAGTTTATCCTAAAGTTAGGCTTTATTTTCGTCTGATCAAGTGTCTTCTAAAATTCGGTCTTCTATTGGCCTGGGTAGTTTCCTTCCCGTTGCGCATCTCCACACCCACAACACCACCACCAAATCTCATGATATCACAGCAGAGCAAAAAAAAAAACATCACAAACTTTGTCAAGAATGGCAAAAAAACAATCTGGAGGGCCATTGGGATTGCTCCCGCCAGGGCTTGAACCTGAGACCTTCGCATTACCGAACACTCGGATTGAAGTATTAGTACGACGCTCTAACCAACTGAGCTACGGAAGCCGTCCAGAAGTGATTGTTGGACATGGTCGGATCTGAGCCCTTGAGCCACAGACAACAAGGTGACGAAAGCATCATGTTAGCAGGGTTAAGTTTTTTGTGATTTTCCTTAAGCTTCTGAAGCTTGAGCTGACATCAGTTAGCGAAGTAGCCCTTTCCAGCCGGCTTCGTTTCATTGCTTATCAGAACCAGACTCTGAGCTGGTGGAGTAGTGAGACCAAGAAGTTGATGCCCCCGAGTGCTGCATCTATTGACGATATAGCTCCAAACCACCAAGGCTGGTACCAATAGTTGGCAAAGGGAATTGCGTTATAATATTTTTCTTTCATTTATAGTCTTGTCTTGTTCGCTTGATCTTCATATGATCGCAGTTCATCTGCGTCTTTCCCATCCTCGTGTCTATCATAACACAAACCCCTTATCTTGTCGTGCATTGCATTTCGTGATGCATCCCTCTCATCTCTCGTCTTTATCTCTTTGTTTCCTTTCAGTTCGTCATGAATATTTGGGCTCTCCAGGCATTCGACTCCGTCTCTTACTTATGCCCATTCGCTCTGGTGCTCCCGACAAGCCTGGTGACGCCAGGCTACTATCTCTACTACTGAGCCCATCTCTACTTCCGAGTCCATCGCGACTGCTCGGTGCGCGGCCTACGTTCTCCTTATTGCTCAAGCTGCTATTGCTGCGGTCGCGGGAACCCATGCTGATGTCGGTGCGAGAGCTGAGAGCTGGACTATTGCCGTTGGCGCTGATTCCAATGGCTGCTCTGGAGCTACTTGAGGTTGCCAGTGAGGTGCGAGGGAGGCGGCTCTTGACAGGGACGAACTCGCCGCTGACTCGTCTGGGGATACCTGTTGGCCCATCCCTACTCCGTGGCCTATAGAGTACTCCTTCTCGTTCTCGCTCAACAGCAGCTGATCGACGGGGACTGGCTGCTACTTCGATGTAAGTATTACTCGCAAGACTACCACGGCTCCTGTGCGTCGGTGTTTGCGGAACCGACACAGACGAGTGCAAGCCGGGAGGGGTGTAGCTGTTATTTCGTCTTGATCCCGATCGTCTTCCTGATGATGAGCTTGGTACAGCACTGGGTCCGCCCTCGCTTGGTCTTCCAGCGGGTTCGATATTGGATCGCACCAACTCGGAAGCGAGGTTCCGTACAAGGACAGCCGAGTCCTTCTCTGATAGAGTTTGAATAGCAGCCATGAGAGACCGCACTTGTGAGCTGTTAAGGGACCTTGTTCCATCACCACTGCCTACGCCAGGCTCGCAAGCATCCATGATAGTCCTCACCAGCCTCAGGAGGTTAAGTCGTACAACAGCCTTCTTGTGGTTCAGACGCTGCCCAATTCCCGCAAACATCTCGGGCTTCGCCAGCGATGCCGCGACTGACGGGCTAAGGCGCAGCAGTTTGAGTAGCGGTTCCAACAGGTTGGAATCAAAAGCGTTCACCCTATTAGTGCTGAAGCAGCTGATGATGGCCCGGGTAAAGTTGCCATCAGCAAGATGTGTCTCTACATTAGCGGTTTCCTCCTGTAACCAGACCAGGATGGCATCAAGTGCAGTAACTTGCCAGTACTGGTCTGTAAGCAATGATACGTAAAAGTTGAGACCCTTGTTCTGCCACAAGTATCTACGACCTTTGGACCCTGAGTGCGCCATGTCACAGAGTATTGGAAGAGCAAATTCCTTCGGGGGGCGGTCGGTCTGCATAATCCGTAAAAGTAGAGGAATAATACCTCCAACTGCAGCATCTTCTTGTCGTTCCTTGCTGAGGCGACAGAGGTTAAATAATGTGTTGAGAACCTGGTTGGATATCTCGCGGAAATGGGTCTGGCCCTTCTTCATGCTGTAGCTCAGAAGATCAATCAAGAACTCGATGGCGTCGGCTGAGTGCAGTGACTCTATTGTCGTCGAGAGCATGGAAAGGTTCTTTATGAACTTGAGCATTGTGATCTGATGTATTGGCGTCATGCGCCGTAAATCTTTCAGTACGCTCTTCAGTACTTGCCGATCTGCTACGACCTCCTTGACGTAGTTCTCTGCTTGACTGAAAAGATAGAAAATGTTGACGATCCGTCCTTCAACAAGCTCGCCAAGCTCGTCTTCGCCCTCTTCGTCTAGGACTCGGTGTAGAACAAGCGCTAACGGATATAGAATCTTGCTTCGAGAAAAGATTCTACAAAAGTCGTTCTTGGGGGTTGGCCCTTGAAGCTCAAATACGTTCCAGATACCATTGACCCCAATAAGAACAAGGTCTCGAGTAACGTCGTAGTCCTCGTCAAGGAATTCTACCAAAACATTCAGACCACCCGCAGATACGAACATCTGAAGAGTCAGTGTCGATGTCTGATACATCTGGCGAACAAAAGCAGCTGCCTCCAGACGGATCTCATCCGAGTATTGACGCGCAGCAAATTTGGTGATAATAGGTATACCACCAACGAAACACAAGTTTTCTTGAATTTCAACATCATCCAGAATAATCTAAAACGTCAGCAAGGCACGGACATTAGAAAACATAGGGACCTACTGCATTGACGACCTTGAGGAGTTGCAGAATCATGTATTGTCTGCTTTTGACGGTACAAGGCTCGAGAATCTCAAGAATTGGCAATAATCCGTGAGCGCTGATGATCAAGTTCTTCACCTCGTTGTTCTCCCAGAGCAAGGCAAGCTGCGATGCGTTAGTAATGTGCTTCTGCACACAATCAGGTCAAGAACTTACCAAATCCTCCGAGAACTCAGTCAGGGCATCCTCGCCTTCGGTCGTTTTCAGAGATTTTACTAGGCCTTCAATCCTCTCTGCTAGTCTGGCGTGTCGATCTCTGGCAATGTTGGCTTGCAGGTCCATCTCGTCCCATCCCGGATCCATTGATGCGAAGGGGTCGTCCTCATCTTCTTCATCCCCTAGCCAGGAATTGCTGGATACGCGAGACATGAGCATCAGACCACCGTCTTCAGACCCCTTTTCACTTTCTTCCTTCTCCGCTATTGATGATTCAGGCCCGAAAACGTCGCTAAAATCTTCGTCGTCATCTTCTGCGAATTTCTGTATCTCTATCGATGACCGTGTCCGTCGCATTGGCCTGTCAGGGAGAACTGACGGTCGAGAACTGGCCTTCTTCTTGATGCTACTCGAACCAGAGTCATGCGTTGACCTTGGTAATGATGTAAGGTCAGAAGGGTGAAAGAGTTGTGGTGCGTCGGTTTGTCGTGAGTTCTGCATACTTGTTAATATCGGGAACGTTGGGTCTGAAAACATCAAACATACCCTTCTGACAGCTTGATTTGTATTGTGAGTGAAGACGTTGTCATTGTCCACAAAAAGATCAGAGAAATCTTCCATGCTTTGTTCCCGATAGATAATGTCTGGTCTCGGTGGAAGCTCGAACTTGTTATTTAGATGAGACTTCGTAGGCGATCTGGTCCGGCCACCGCCAGCGATCTTGCTCGAGCTCGATTTATTTCGACTGTGCGTTTTGATAGGCGTCGAAGTCTTGGCGGACTTCCTCGATACCGGCCTGATTGTCTGTTCTAAAGGATCGATGTCTTGCCAGTGGCCTGGCCCCTTTATTGTCATTAACTCCCCCTCGAAGTCGTCGTCGTACGAATTACTATCATTCCTCCCATCATTCACCGATGCAAAGGCTTTCAGACGGTCGCTTGATAACAGACCGCCAAAGTTGTCTTGTGGCTTGAGGTGAGGTAGTTGCAGCGCACTTGGTGATATTGCTGTCGCAAAGTCATCGTCCCAGTTGTCATCATCTGTGATGCGGTTAGAATCAGTCAAATGAAAGGGCATCAGAGTTGAACGCACCAGCTAGTTCAGGCTTACTGAAAGCTTCTGCGCCAGGTCGGAGTTTTGCAAGTGATAAAGAGCCCTTGGCAGGAGTACCACCAAGGAACCTCGTCGAAGGCCCAGCATCAGAACCAGTCGATGCTCGGAGGGAAGATTCTGAGGATTTGAGAGCTTTATTCCATTGTTTGACTTCCTCGACAGCGTCGCTGAAATTAGCTGGTGTCCTTGCTACAGGCGCTTCAGTTCGGCGACATCCTGTGATCCAGGCATGACGAAGTAATTTCCGGGCAGTTACACGAAGGTTTGGGTCTTTTTGGAAACATTGCATCAGAAAGTCACGAGCAGCCTGATCAGATCAGTAAAAACAAGTCTGGAATGAGAAAGGGGATACCCACTGCAGAGATTCCTTCGGGTAACGGGGGGTGGTCGTCATTGACAATTGCAAATAAAGCAGGCATAGCAGCCAAATTGTGATATGGAGGCTTGCCCTGAAGAAGCTCGATAACAGTGCAACCGACACTCCAGATATCCGAGGCAGAACTCGCTCCAGAAAGTTGAATGATCTCAGGGGCCATCCAATATGGTGTGCCGACAACCTGTGCCTCCTTATCTTGGCCACCGGCAAGAGTGCTGGTTGAAACTCCAAAGTCTGCGAGCTTGACCGTGCCGTCCTTTGTAGTGAGAATGTTGGCGCCTTTGATATCTCTGTGTATAACACCCTGGTCGTGGAGGTATTGTAGTCCCTGCAGGACCTGCGTCATGTAGACCCCAACCAGATTCTCGGGAAATTTGCCGTATGCCTTGCAGATTGAGTGCAGAGAGCCATTCTCACAATACCTAGGTCCATTAGTTCATCACTTATAAATGGAATTTGAAGGCATACTCGAGAATAATGTTGAGGGCATCGACAGACTTTACAAAGCCAATGTACTTGACAATATTGTCATGCTACTGCTTGTTAGTTTTCACGTATGACAGTCACTCAAACTAGGGATCATACATGAAGGTTCTTGAGAAGGTCGATTTCACTCTAAACGGCACTCACGCATGTCAGCTTCTTATCTTACCATTGAGCTTCAGGGTAGAGCTCAGAGACAACCCACCTCGATCATGCGCAACTCGCTCTTGGGGAGATCTGCAAGTTTGATCTGCTTCACAGCAACAGCCTCACCATTGCCCCAGTTGAAAGCCTTGTAGACAGATCCGAAAGCACCTTTCCCTAGGCATTCACCTAAACGCTAGAAGCATAAAAGGCAAACATTAGCGACAACTTCCACTGACCCTGGTTCCTCGCTTATCATGACATCTGACGGTCCAGGGATCTAGCACCGGTGATTTCGGCAGCTGGATATACGCACATAGTCCTTCAGCCCTGGGTCTTGAAGGGCAGAACTCTCTCGAATCTTGTCTTTTCGTGAAGGTGTTCCAGGCGTAAAGGGTCGTTCGCGGGAGGCCACGGCGGTGCGGCCATTGGCGTGGTACTGCCGCTCGGGCACCATCTCTCATACACTCTCTAACTCGATAATGCTCTGATTTGGTCGTTACCAGTTGTGGTATGCCCCCTCGATGAAAGCAGAGGTAGGTCGGCGGAGGAAGGACAATGTTTAGGCCAAGACGGAGATGTCATTCCCGGCGAATGTGGAAGTAAGGGAGCGAGTGAAGCGACGCAGGGCGATTCGGTTCTACATACGAAATCGGGTTCGATATCGATCTGTCGTCGGAAGGAGAGGTAACAGTTGGGCTCGTTCGTCAGAGCTTAGTCGACGTCGTCAGCGTGATCGAGGAGGGGGATGCACTTGGTCCGTTCGTTCGTTTCGTTTCGTGCGGTCGCTAACAGAACAACCCAGGGTTAAAGGAGCGACAGGATGGATAACCCGGTTGACAAGCGATTTAATTGCGTGAGAGTGTTAAAAGAGGGAGCGGTAGAAGGGGGAAAATAAAATGAAACGAAAGAAAAAAAAAAGTAAGAAACTGGGCGGAAATTCGGAGCTGGTCCTAAAACCACTGATCTCCAATCATTCATGCGCTCACTGCCCGCGGTGTTGGTTGCGCTGTGCTGTGCTGCACTAAGGACTGGACTGTACTGAAGGTGTTGTTTCCGTCCATCTGGTCTCACTCCAAGTCTCCAACGTTCCTTAGCATCAGGCTCGCAACCCAACCCAAATCGGCCCAGGCCTGGGGCAGCCCCATAAGGAACGGTACATCCATCATCCATCCTGCCATGATCCATCCATGGATGGAAGGTCAGTCCAGGTACCTTGCCCTGCGTAACGGGGTGTCCGGGGGCCCGTGCCGCCTGCAAGCCCAGCGCTCTTCAACGCCTTACTTCCCCACTAGCTCACTAATCACTCCACAACCCGATCAATGAGAATAATTCCAATGTTGACAACCTCGATGATGATGCCGATGTCGAGTCTCTAGCTTAGGTAGGCAGTGTCCACTGCCCAGGAGACACACTCTTAGGTTGTTTTGAAATTCTTCACCTACAAGGAACATTTCTATTTTGAAACAGTTCATGCTCATGCTATCAAGGCCAAACCATGTAAGCCAATGTTAGTGGATGCATTCAGACACTGGACTGGTATTTACTTTGATAGATCAACAAGATATTCTCCGCTTGTTATTGGGCAACGGTCGTCCGGGTTCATAAATAAAGCATATGTCCTCAGAATTCTAACAATGAATACGGATATGAATAACCAGGTACACACCACACAGACAAGCAAGCCTCACCGTTGACCAAGTCCGTCACACACAAACTCAAACTCATTAGCCATCCGGATTATTCTCTTTCAGCCTGCTTCTGCGACGCCTCAAATTGTCCAAGGATCGGCTGGCTTTCCCTGTCAGCAATAACTAACTTAACCACCATAACCAACAACGGTAACCCAATCGAAATACCCTGTTCTTGGCTCACTAACTTAACTTAACCCTCGGTAACACTAATGCGTCTCATATGATCCCAGCTGAGCTTGCGTGCCAAAGTTAAGTTACAGTACCTACCTACTTGATATAATGCCAAGGACCGAAAGATATCGTATCTCACTGTCGATCGATATCGTGCACGGAGGCCCTCTTTTCTTGTTTTCGATATAAGCTGTACCGTAAACTGAGATTGCAATATCATTTCATTCAAAGCGCCCGCTTGTCTCGGCATTATGTGACGCTCGCATGACGATACTTTCCGCCCTCCATCAACCATGGAGTTGACACATTCACCAATGCGGCGCATTTCAATATGTTGTACGGAGTATCTTCAAGGATACCAAGATTCACCCTTGATCAAGAATATGACTGACAGGCTACCGCTGAGGTTGCAATGGTGCAAGGAGAGCCGTGCTCTGTCACAATGCTTGTGTATATGTATGTATATGTATGTATATATTGTACTGCCAACCCTTCAGTTGAAGCTCATGCCGACGAAAGGAGCAGACCACTTCATACACCAGCCATCATTGGGTGACATGAGAAAATCATATCATCTTGATACCTTATACTCTCGTATTCTTTCACCGTAACTGTAGATGTCGTAGCTGGCAGCACGTAGCCGTCCGGAAGACAAGGCCTTTCAAGCCACATCAAGATAGATCTACCAGGATCTGGAGATGATGTGCGTCTAAGCCTAGCTGCCCGGCAGGAATCCTGGTCGTTATCTATCATGTTGGTCTGTGGTATCACAAATAACGGTTCAAGGATGATCTTGTAGTACTTCAGCTTTCATTAGATCTTCTCGTGGCTTTGTCCGGCCAACATCTTAACACCCATTCAATTATGATACATATCGTCGCAAACACTGCCCAGTTTTCCTATGTAACGCCGCCGGACCTGCTTTGTAATCAAGTGATCCCTTTCTTTATGTCCCGCTTCAAATCGAATGCAAATTGGTTCCGTCTGTCCTCTTTATTCTGTCCCTTCCCCGGGTAGTGTTCTACTGAGGCCAGCCTCAGCCCACCATTCATCGGGAATATCTTCGCGCCGTGCCAGACTACGCACGATCCGCTGCATTCCCATCCAGTCATCTTCGGCATTTGCGTTGCTTCCTGACGTTGCAGAACTCTCTCGGTTCTGTCTGCTTCGCTCTGGTCCTTGTTCGTCATCGGAGTTTCCCACAGAGAAGTGTCCCACCCAAGCAGATCGTGATCGAAGAAAGCGGTCTCGGCTTGATCTCATAGATGCTTCACCGGTATTTACTGGGCCATCAGGAGATCTTTGTTGGCTTAAATCTGGGGCAACTGACATGCTTTCTCCGTAGCCGTCAGCATTAATATCAGGCACTCGTACGCGAACACGTCGGGCTTCAGCTCGGCGTCGTCGGATTCGTTCCAGTACAGTGAGCGCGGGGTCAGGTCCCTCGGTTTCAGAACCTTCACAGCCCGATTCACAAGCCTGATCGACCATAAGGTTTGGGTCTTGGTCAGGGGTGGTAAAAGAAGTGTTTGTGGTGGTGACGCCCGCGCTCTGAGATGCGATATTTGAAGCAAAGGACGACCCTGCGCTAGGTGGCTGAGGGTCAGGGGTGAGTGTAGAGAGAAGAGTATCCCACACCTCGGGGCTGAGGCTCCTGTCACGGTCGCCAAGCCCGTCGACACCCCGACTACGTTGCGCATTTGTATGTCGTGGGTGTCTGCGGTTGCTTGAGAAGCGCATAGCTTCGTGCAATCTCAAGCTCTGGGGTTGGGCATCAGAGGGAGAGCGCTGAACTGTTGTACGGCGCACCACAAGTGGAGGGAGGCTTTGGAACATAATTCTGTCTTCTTCAGCCTGGCTGCGACCGATTGGTGCTGCCTTTTCAAAGTGTCAATAAAGGTTTCCAACCGAATATGTACTCAATATATTGAATACAAATAAACTCACCATTGGAGCACGAGGAGGCCGCGAGGGCGCCTCGGCTGCCCACCACCCATATTCCAACTCATCATAGGGAAGAGAGTTTGATGTGTTTCTGTCCTGTGAATTACTGCCGTCCCTGAAGATTGAGTCCAACCCGTCCCCAAGGAGTTCCCTTCTGCGGTCGTCGGATCTGGTCATCTCTCTCAGGACATCGCGAAAGGGCCTTGGTCGGCGTATCCCATCAGGGCCTCTCGTGGTTTCCAGATCCGGTGGGAAGCCAGCTTCGGCCCAAGGTACAGAGCGACCATCTCGACCGGCCAATGTGCTGGACTGTTGCAGCGAGCCATCGGCGGCTAACCGATCTCGAATGGAGAAGATGCGACGGTGAGAAGCGCGACGATCAATGCGTGCATTGCGACGAATGGCGGAGCGGGGTGGTGACGTCGCACTGCTCTTCTCTGCAGCTTTGGAAGGGAGGTCTGACTCGACGGGGGCAATAAACAATCTGCAAGACAAGGTTAACAAGTGCACGATATTGAGAGAACAAAGCCGTCACTACTGCGACGAATATGCAAAGCAGTACCAGGCGCAATATCAAACAACGGTTATGCGCATTTGCGACAAGGGCATAATGCCGTTGCGTTGATGTAGTGAAGCGATAGCGACAACGACATTATCGATCGACCGGGGCATCACTACGCTGGCGCGATGGCAACGAAGATAACGAACAGATGGACGGGTAGAGTAGGAAAAAACAAGGATGCGCTTACGGGAGGCCCATGGCTGTGGAATAGAATGGAATTAGAAGAAAGTGAGCGAATGACGAAAATGAGTGGAATAATATAAATAATGGACTAGAGAGAAGTAATTGCAAGGTCAAAAATTATCGTCATTGATGAAATTGCGATGCTTGACGATGGCGATGCTGCCTAGATCGCCAGGTTGATAAGATGGAAGCCGGACGAAGGTAATTAATTTAAGGCAGTGTCAGTTCTTTCAGTGGAGAGAGGATGAAAGAACGGAGTCAGTAACGGGCAAAGGGGGTGCGGGGGGTTCAAGATGCAGGCCACTCCAGAATTTGAGAAGCGATAAAATCGGGACAACCAATCAAAGAACAAGGAGCTCTTGAGGCTCTTAAGGGCGTTCAACTCGCGTGCGCGTCGGCTTTTCTCACGTGTACCGCGTCAAGATAATGAGAGAGCTTCAACCAATTAGCACCTGAAGACCGTATCTGCCTGTTAGAGTCAAATTTAGACAAGATGGAAATGCACAGCCACACATAGTAGCCACATCAGACCATTCTCAACTATCGGCTTTCGGAGAAAGAGACCGAGTTTGTGGCTTGTCGTCAGCACCACCCCACCATCCATTTCGACATCAATTGCCCCCAAGTGATAAAAGAAAAATGACGGCCATACAAGACTCACATGTCTTGATGTCGTCAACAATTCCCAACTCCTAGGCATCAACAATTCGCCAATTCACCTGGGACTGTTTCAATCAGCATCTCAGGAGCCTTTCACGGCACTCTCAACCCTAGCTCACGCCGGGCTTGCTCTGATGAGATGCCGTCTCATCTAAACCTTCATCATGTCTTCCTCTCAGGAAATCCAGTTCGCCCTTAACCGCATTAATCGTGTCCTGTCCACCAAGAGGAAACCTGGATACAGAGATATCCGGCTAGGTCTGGATCGTATAAATCGTGTAATACCATCAAAGCAAGAGTGGAAGGGCATTCATGTTGGTGGCACCAATGGTAAAGGCTCAATCTGCGCATTTCTCGGTGGTCTATTCAAGCTCGCTGGTTACGGTTATGGGAGCTTCACGTCGCCCGCATTCCCCGAGAGGCACAATGGAGTCATAATCAATGGCCTCTATGTGAATCGGAACATGTACGATATGGAAATGAAGCACGTCGAAGAGAGGTGGAATCGTATCGCCAATGGTTGGAAAGCCATCCATGGAGAGAATCCCTCAACTCTAACACCATTCGAATACGAGACAGCAACAGCGTTCCGGGTTTTCAATAAGATGCACGCACCTTATGGTATCGTCGAAGTCGGTATGGGTGGTGCTACCGATGCGACCAATGCTATGAAGAGCAAGGCAGTTACCGTCATCTCCAAGATTGGCCTCGACCACCAAGAATACCTCGGCAACACCATCGAAAACATCGCCAAGGTCAAAGCTGGCATTATGCGACCGGGCGTCCCTTGCATCGTTGATCACACTAACGATCCTTCTGTCATCTATGTTCTTCGACAACATGCTCGAGAGATAGGAACAGATATTATCCTCACATGGAAGGGTGAGCCTTTGCTCCTAACCCTCAACAATCAAAGATGGCATCTTGAGAGTTATCAAATTCAGAACCTCATATGTGCGGCTATGGCCTTCCGCCACCTCTTCCCATTACAGGAGATCAACTTGGATAAGCTCATGGAAACGGAACCCTTCTTGCCCGGTCGCTTGGAAACGGTTAAGACTACTCCGCCTGTTTCGACAAATAACCGAGAAATTCTCGTTGACGGAGCTCACAACATGTTGGGAGTTAAACAATTGGCCAAGCATGTGAACAACCGTCTACGACAACCAAATGAGCCAGTAACTTGGGTTATGGGCATGTCATCAAGTAAAGATAAGCCTATCTTTAAGCTCATTGATACGCTTGTCCAGCCCCACGATAATTTTGCTATGGTCGAATTCACTCAAGGCCCCAACGATCCTCAGCCAACACCCGCCAACTACGGTACCGATTATGCCACAAAATCCATCCTCAAGACACCTGAACAAGTATACGACGGTGAGCCTGCCATCGCAAGTGCTCTTCCATGGGCGTGCGCCAAGGCAGGCAAAGGCCCTGTGGTCGTGACAGGAAGTCTCTACCTAATTCGAGAAGTCTTTAAACTCGAGGGCATTATTCCATCAAGAACGCGGGGCACAAGAAGACCAGGAAGATCGCAGCTATACCGACTATCCGAAACTGCTCGGGAGAGAGATCTTACAAAGGAGGAACAGAGAGAATTCAAGCAAGCGAGACGTCATCACTTTCTGTCGCCAAAGCGAAACCGTATATTCGCCGAGTCAGCCAACGGCGGCCCTATCACGGAGCTACATGTGCCGACCAGAGCAAGAATGTTGCAATCGGAGGCTGCAACAATTAAATCGAAGGCACAGGGATGTCGCAAACATATGAGCGCTATTAGAAATGTTATCAGAGAGCCAAAGCTGCTTGCAGATCACCCTGGTAAGACCATTGAGAGCCTTAAAGCTGAACTCAGCGAGACGCAACGAGAGTATGATGACCACATGGCCAATTACCAGAAAGCCATGAAGAAGGTCAGAGGACGAAATGCGATACCGCATATGAAGTACAAGAGCCATCGCGAAGTCTTTGGGTATCCCAAGAAACCGAAACCACCAACCAAATCACCGTTCTACCAGAAGCCAAAGCCTGCCAAGAAGGAAAAAGGTAAGGCCAAATTAAAATGGAAGGATGGCAAGCAAAGTTTTAGTGATCAGCTCGCTGCAGCTGAGAGACAGCGGTCCCACGATATTAAAGAGGCAGCGACGAGGAAGCCCAAGGACGCCTTCGAAGCAAAGTTCGTTGGGAATAAGAAGAAGTAAGGAAATCCGTGAGATTATGTGGGGTGTTTGAATTTCTACAGCGCGACTGTATCATTACAAAGCGAATGGTTCATTGATCGGAAAAACGGAGATTGATAAGATCTATATGTACAATATCAGGATAGACAGGGGGACAGTCAATCTCAATCTACCATGAAGCTTCGACTCTGCAACATAAACCTCGTAATCTATCCCGGTTTTCATTTATTATATAATTTACTCAAAAATATTTATGGTATGCCTCAACTTGAGAAAATTGGTTTGCCAATAGACTGAACATCACATGATCAGGCCCTCAGTTTACATCGAGCTTCCAAGCTTCTTCTGAATCCCCTCACCTTTCATCTCACCGCCATGCCGCCATCACATCTTATCATAGTCTGCTGCCACGGAGTTTGGCTGGGCGGCCCAACACTTGGCCAAGATGAAGGCGAATGGCTCATTGCTGGCTTTCAACGTGGCGAAACTCCAACTTTCGTTCAGCATATTAAAGCTGGTGTAGAAACATTTGCTCAGGACTCTTCTAACTCTGTCCTCATATTTTCAGGGTGGGTTAGCTTATTATTATATGTCTTTTCACACTGACCGCGCTATTAGGGGCCCAACACGCAAAGAGTCGAGAATTTCAGAGGCAGCTGGCTACAAAGACATTGCAGTCAAGAACAATCACTGGGGACTGGTGAAGAATGGAGATGCCAGCCATGCAATATTGTTGGAAGAGCGGGCGCTTGATTCGTATCACAACGTTCTCTTCTCTCTAACGCTCTTCCACGCTCGGTTCAAAGCATGGCCAACGCACATCACTATCGTAAGCCACGGCTTCAAGAAAGAGAGACTTGTCGATGGACACTGCGCAGCTATTGGCTTTCCTCTCGATCGGGTAACTTTCATTGGTATAGATCCGCCTGGTATGGCTGCTGTATCAAAGGATCAAGATAAAGAGGAGGCTATGAAGGGTGTTGGGTTGGCCATGGGCGAGTGGGTGGATGATCCTCATGGACGAAGTGAAAGTCTTGCTAGGAAGAGGATAAAGAGAAACCCCTGGGCGATATGGCAGGGTGTGTTTCCAAGTAAGGATTGTGACCATGGTAGCTTGGTCATTAAGATGGAGAATGGAATTGAGGTTATAGACGAAGAGGCAGCACGGCCTTGGTGATCTCCATCATATCTAGATATCTTTACTATAAATCTATAGAACACTTTTCTCTCCCTCTCTTACCTGCGCCTCGCCTCTTGGCCCCTTTTCCACTGCGTTAACCAAGAACCGAACAGCATCATCAACCATTTCAGCAGGGAAATGATGTCCGACACCTTCATACACTCTATCATCCAACTCCACACCTCCATCACGATACCAGCCCTTTTCGCCCACAGCTTCTTTCAGCAGCGTTGCGAACGGTTTTGTGTTTGCATAAGGAACCAATTTATCATCGCCTCCGGAGCAGAGGAGCAACTTCTTACCCCTAATGCGCTCGTCAAGAGTAGCTCTCAGGCGAGTCTGTTCCGTAGTGGATAGAGGCGAAGATGGGATAGGCGAGGTGCCAAATAGGATCGCCTTGGGATCGTGCTGGCCGCAAATATCAACAAGATCCTTGGGGAAATATTTGCTTCCGACAAAATCAGCGCCGCAGTCGAGATTTGCTCGCCCAGCGCGACCAGTCATAAGGCCTATCAATCGTCAGTTTTGCTATCGCCCAAATTTCCGATATCACTCACTTGTAAAGTCGGCACATCCAATAATCACCACAGCTGCATCAATTCTTTCCTCTCCAAAGAAAGCCTGCCATGCAGCATGCCCGCCCAAACTCCAGCCGAGGCACACATGAGCGTCGATTTCACGACCAAGATATCCCGAAACAAGATCCATAAGTCCGCTCATATCAGCCACACCACCTTTCACCATACCGAACATATCAAGTGCATGTGTGGCATTTCCTTTGTCCCAAGGATGGTTTGCTGATTCACTAACTAGTCTCGTTCCGTGGTTGGGCATATCAAAGGATAGGGCGATGAGGCCTCGCTTTTGATTAGGTCCAGCGTGTGAAATCCATGCACCAACAGTGCGTCGAGCAATATCGTGCATTCTTGCCCGCGTTCTGGTGCGAGGATGAAGGAGCCATAGACAAGAAACAGGGACGTTAGAGGGAAGCTCATCAAGACCACAAATATCGACGAGCAAACCCGCCATGGGGATCGTCTTTATAGAGATTGACGGAGGGTCTTGGAGACCTTTGGTACTATAAGTATCAGCCATGGTGATAAAACTGCTTGAATTTACTGGTAAAGAAGTTGAAAGACGTTGGCTATGAATGAATAGCCATATCATCCAGACCTTCCCCACGATTGACGGTGGGTCTAGGGTAGTGACAGCCGGTGTCGGCCTCCATATTTCGGGAATAATTACATCATATCACGAACAACCGAGGATCAAATTCCCCAATAAATAAATAGGTGTTTCCGTATGGTGTTGTTATTTTTGTTCCTGGTTATATATGTGAAAAGATAACCAAGGGTCTATGGCAAGTATATTGCACAGTTTCTGGGTCAAACATTATGAAATGAAGCGTGAAACTTATAAATATATCTCACTTATATATTCATACGACATGTACCAAACAAGGACTTTACTCGACACACAGATTACACAACATCATATCTCTTAAGTTTTAAATAATTATTAATCCACGCTGTGTTGCTATGGCCTCACGTAAACTAACTTATATAAAAAAGGGGTAAATAAACCAACATCATCATCCATCGCCATGCTGCTATAAAGCAGAAAAAACAAAAGAGACAAAATAAACTGTCCAGCCCTTCCTCAACGCCATGTGCGGTATCGTGCCTGTCCTGTCCCGTAACCCACTGCCTTGTCCCAGTTCAGTTCCTGATGCTGCCCGCGAAAAAAATGTGTGCTGTTTAGAAACAAAAACGAAAATCCCATATCCTTCCTCCTCTAAGCCCGTTCTACAGCCAGCTTTTTCGTGAGAAGCACCTGTGAAGTCGCATGTAAGGTAGTGGTCCACTGAGAAGACCTCAGTAGTTTTGTCGTTTTAGAGTCTGTGACGTTTAATCGACCTTCCAGTGGTCATGTTCGTCAGAACCCAGGTAGAGCTCAACACCATACAACACCATGGTCAGCCCAATGTTGGCCCATTGCCAGTTGCTGCCCTCCACATCACCACCTCTGAGAGTCCAACCATCAGGACCATCGCTGGTGGAGAAATGCTGAAGAAGCAAGCTGGTGTAAACAGCTATTAAAATTGAGGGAGAGAACCAGCTGAGGAATCCCAAGAATTTGCTGGCAGTCTCAGAATCCTCCCAATCAGGTTCTTGCATCATGGCTCGCGCACCCGACTCACGAATGGAGGGGATGATACGTGTAGCGCAGTAAAATACCAATGAGCGGTATGTTAGCGAGATGATGACCGATGGCGTGATAGTCTGGAAAGCGGCATATAGAAGAGCCAGTGACGAGTGAACAGCGTACGGTAGCGAGCCGAGCATGTGGAGAAAAGTCGAGTAAGATGCCATGATGACAGGCGGTAAAGGTGGAATATCAGACTCGGAGCCGTCCTGGCCTTGTGTTTGGTCTGCATTTTCCGAGGGTAGATAGTCGGTAAAGATTTGGTAGATGCAGAGAACGATATAGGCGAATAGAAGCGACGACTCAATAGGATTGCCGCGACCACTACCAATACCAAAAGCACACAGAAACACGGCAGTTGTCATTGCGATGCCGATAAGTGTGGCATCAAGGTTGCCGATTTGAGGGAATTGTGCTACTCTCCAGAGGAAGTAAACGGCACTAGCCATGATGGAGCTGGAGAGAACCAGAAGAACGATCTGCGCAAGGGTTAGCATGTGCCAGATTTCAAGATTCCATGCAAAACTTACCAACCAAGTATCACTTCTTCCACGGTTGACAAGCCACCTGGTGAGCTGTCCCGCCGCCTGGATGACCAGCAAGGTACAGAAGCCTTCCAAGAGCTGGAATACGGGTCCCGAATACCGTAGCACATTATCCCATCCACCCAACGTGACCGTCTCAACCAGACCGTCCTTGCCAAACATCCATTCCCTCCAACTCGTGCTCTTGGAGTTAAACAGACCAACTACTGTTCGCTCCACCCAGTTTTTGTTGTCCGTATCGACAGCGAACTGACCCAGCGCCCAGATGAGAAGGGCGGGGATGATGATCCACTGCGATAGTCGCAGAAAGCCCGAGAGGAAATACCGCGAGCGTGACTTTTCGGGCGTTAGAAGCTCAAGGCTGGTGTATATAAAGTAGAAGAGGAAGAGGGCTAGACTGTAAGCCAGCCCACTGTCACGACCGCCGACATCGAAGGCGACGGGAATGGATAAGACGATACTGAGCAAGAATATAGAGCTAAAGATTGCCCTGAAAAACCACCACATCGGAGCGAAGAGGTGGCAGGCGTAGGCCGCGCCAAGGGGAGGGTATCGAGGTCGTTGCGTTCAGCAGGTAGGCATCCAAGTGCGTCAGGCGATAGTGAGTAATGTCGTGACAGCTAGTATCTCGCCCAGTGTGTAATAGTTCAAGGTGAGATTCTGCCCATCTATAATGCTCATTCGTCTCGTTTGGTGGAAGTGTGTGCGATATATTGGAGGTCGGTGAATAGCGGCAGAGCTTGAGCGGGACAAGATATCGAGTAGAGTGAGGTTGAAGAGTCAGGACAAGACAGACGGTCAGTTCTCAGAGTTGACGACGGTTGGGCTAGGTTGGCCAGTCTAAAATTCACGGTACAGTATAGTACGTAGTAGTTAGTACTCGGCTGTTGCTTGATGTTTGAGTGTGACTTGCGCACACAGCGATGCAATGTGGCTAATCGAGGTAGCGGCCAATTTTTGCTTATCGTGTGCTATCTTCACGTGGCAAAAGAAGACATCACATCACAAAGAGCTCAGGCCAGTCACTCGGCCGCTAAAACAAGCTGGTGGGGGGAAGCTTTTTGTGACTTTTGGCACGTGTTAGGTACTACTATAGGTACCAAGTCATTGAACTCTTCAGTTCAGTGATTGATTATTTCCAACTTTACCTATAAGCTGAATGTCACAAGTACAATAAACCAAGTTTCAGATTAACAAAAAGACAGGTTTCGTGTTCTAATTTTGATTGATCGACCAAACAAATGCTCCTGAAATGACCTGGGTTGGTTGGTGCATAGCGTCACATCAATATGATAGGTTCGCAGCACATCTCAAAACAAGAGAGCAGATCAGTACCTACATAAAGCGGGCAGGATCAGGGACGATGACAGCATCCAAAGGTAACCTCTTGATAGCGATTCAAGGTCTAACTATCGCTTCTTCTCCCATTTCCAAGTTTACCTGCAAGTTCTGGCCTGAACACCGACCATGCATCATCCCGCATACAAACTCTTGATCAAGCAAAAACCAAGGATACGGAAATAACTTGTAAACTCTATAACGACTGGCATAAGGTTCATGAGATAAGAACCAATTTGGTCTAGTTTGCATCATCATAAGGCCCAAGCAGCCCAACAGCAAATCGTGTGTGTCTTCTTGCATTTATCCGTGCATGCTTATATCCGTCCCCACCTCGTGATCTGCAAGACACGGCCAAAGCCCTACACCTCTCCACTTCAGGTAAGAGTTTGTCTCCACGTCGTGCTAGAGCCTCCTCATCCTTACTCCTTCATCATCACAACACCAACGCGCCTTTTCCTGCCCATCGCCTCCTCCACGAACTCGCCTTTAACATTTGAAGTTTTGAAAACATTGTGTGTGCTTGTGCTAGTGCCATCATACTCGTGTCTTCTGCTCATATCCATGTCCTGCCACCGATCCTATCTAAATCCACTGCCTTGCCTGCCCATGATTTGAAAATGAAAAGAACTGCATTAGTGATGCACAATTGACATTGCCTGCCTTGCTTCCCTCACCATGGGAACCGACATGGACCGCGAACATCGAATTCAAACCTCGCCACCGATCGAAAACCAACGCGATCCGAGCCAATATCCTGAACAATTGTAGCAAGTGTTGCTTTGTCATGAACGGGGAACCAAATCATGGAGTGAATAAGCTCAAGAATTAAATGTTCTTGTGTGTAATCGTGGTACTAGGCTGTTGATAGTCGAAAGGCTAAGCGGCGCTGGCGGTTTATTATCGTGCGCGGATTGATGCTGAGGTTATTACTATATGTAATGCAAGCGCATGCATTTATTATTGCTCTCCATTTCCCAAAGCTTGGGTTCTAGTTTCCATTATGTCTGTTATGCCGTATTGTTGGTCTGTGGTTTGTGTGCTGAGTTGTGTTGAGGATATTGGTAGTGGTGGTGGTGATAGCCTCAACATATAATGAGATATGATTTGAGTGTGGGGATACATCACGATGGCCTCAAAAACACCTTGAAATCATCACGGCGCCTGTTTTGCGGGCATGCAAAAGCTTCACGTGGCTGGCGCTTCAAGATGGCTCTATCGGCTGCTCAACAGCTGGCACTGGAGCTGCGCAGCATCACCACCACTGACCGACCACAGCTCACCGCACCACCACTCAATCACCACTAGGAGGGACATGACCTGCCAAGGGTATATAGGTTCTAAATGTTCATTTCATTTCCAAGGGAGAGCAGAAGGCGCCGGGGTAACCGGTCAGGACAAACTGCTCTCGCCTGGTGGATAAGGGGATCGACCAAATCGACGACAGTCTGGGTTCGAAACCTAAATCGATGACAAAAAACGACGACAACCCCGACGACAAGAGATGTAGGAGGGCTTAGCAGCAGCCCTCCGAACTCTTTTGCCATGTTGACCAATTATTCCTTTTGCTCTTTATACTAATTCCTATATATAGCTAGTTTATTTTTTGTTTTGCTATTAAATAAAATACGAGTTATCAAGATCAAATTTGCTGACTTGACGGATGGATGATATGTTCTTTTGCGCTGGAATGGAATGACTGGGGCGTGAATGAAATGACGCAGTAACTGGACTGACCGCGTGAATCTTGTAAGGGAAAAGAGGAGAATCAAATATCAATCTTGTGAGGATTTCCCTCCAACTACAAGAATGAGAATACAATTGAAGTTGAATATTATGCTTCATAATTGGCTGAATACTCGATCGCCCAGAGATCGCCCAGCCCTTGGCGCTAGCTTGGCAATGACTTCGCTGGTTGTGGATATCAATCGCTTGACACAACACCACGGACTTTCGCGAAACTGCCTTCAAGAATAAGCTTAAACGACCCACATACGCACAGGACTCTGGCTCCTCGTTTTATGGAGAAGAGCCATTGAACTCCCCGAGATGAAGAAAAAAAAAAAGATGCAAGAGAAAGAATGGAACAGGTGGAGAGTTTTTACGTGATAGAATAACATGGTGAGGCGGCATCATGCTCAAGGAATCCCTGGTAAGCCGCAATTCTTTTCACGTAGCTTCCTAGTCTAATAAATGACGCCTTTTTGGGATTACATTATGCGACAGCGGGAATGGCACCACTCTTAATTCTTATTTCCTTCAAGGGGGTAAACGCTCCGGACCCTCGGGACGTGTTTGGCTGGCCGAGGCACGCATCAAGCCTGTGGCCATTTTTGGTTTCCGTTGGCACTAATGATTGCATCATTCCTGGGAGTCAGGCCATTTCTGATCATCTCCCCGTTAGCTGTTGTAGATACGATGAAGCTCGAGACCCACGGCTCAAACAGTAAATTGATCAAGTGTTTTTGAGTCTCCGAGTCTCTTCAACAGAATAGAACCCTATGATAACTGACATCGAGGTGACGTTCGATCTGCATAAGCTTGCAGCGATGATCAGAACCCCGATTACACCTCGTTGGTGACTTGATGTTGGTCCGAACGCCCTGCTCTTGCGTAGTATCATTGATGTTATCAAAGCTGACCACAATTGCATCCCATCACCCACCTGATAAACGCCTCCTTCAATGGCTGATTATTGCGCAGTAGCCGGCCGAATTGCGTGCGATCTATCAACTCAAGTCTCGATCATATCCTTGTTTCTTCGGTCAACTCGAACGTAAAGAACTGTGCTGTACGTAAAAGCTACGTTACGCATGCACCACAGCGGAGGGAGTCCGGAGGACTGAGCGGAGCGGAAACCCCACAGATTGTAAAAGCTGCGGTCCAGTCAGAATTGTTGAAATCACCTTGTTTTAAGCCCCTGCCAGGCAACAGGGAATACATCTGTGATCGACCAGACGGGGATGCCGCCAAAGCGACCTTTAATGGCTAACGTGCAGTATCAGTCTGGGTCGTCGGGGTTATTACAGGTCTGATACGGATGTTCGGCACATGGCGTGCCCCGAGTAGTGGGGGCCCCATTCGCCGCTCCAGATCCTCCAGATCCACTTCATTTGTTGCGCATATCTGAACGTTGTGAGATTTTGCGTCACTGCGCCGTGTGGAACATCTGATCCCTGTGAGTGGTGTATTGCGTTGCAGTTTGTTCGTTGATTGTTATTCTAGCGTGAGCTTTGATAGAAAACAGGCGAAAGAGGACCGATAGAGAGAGAGAGCCTGAGGGTCCCTTTCAAGAGACTGACGACTAGGAAACCCCAATTCCTGTCTACTAGTGAGCTGCTTGCCCAGGTAGGAAGCAGGTTCTAAACCTTGTGTGTGACCAACGGCCAAGTTGGTAGGGATCGTAGGATCGTAACTTTGGGGAGAGATAGTGTAGTGTCTGAGACTTACTTGAGATTCTCATTCTCTTATAAATGGAGCCTGGTTCCTTGTATTTCCCGCCGTCACCTATACCCAGCACTTGCCCAGATTGTGTTTTGTGCATATCTTTCTTTGATCTCGCTGCGAGTCAATTGCTTCTTCTTTGTGGAAAGTCTATCTTTTTCCACAAGACACAGTATCAAAAAACCCTATCAAGTCACACGCGATCCAATTGCATCTTCCACTTGGTCAGCAACTTAATGAAACCTACAACAGCAACTTCAACATTTCAATAAGCAATAAGCACTCGCTTTGCTCTCCAACACTTCCACAATGTCAGGGAAAACGGCTGAAAAGGCATCTTCTCTTGGCTCCGGAGACGGAAGCCCTGATCCCGAGCGCCGCCCATCTGAAATCCAATTACGCTCATCGCGATGGGCATCTATATTTGGAGGCGAAGGTGTCCATGCTGGACCTCGAATTGCCCAGCTCCCCGAATTTGTGAGACGTGATCTTTCAGACTCAGAAGAATCAAGCGCTGCCATTCTCAACAAACAGCTGGCGGCCGAAGAAGGAGAACAAATCCAGTACCGCACTTGCTCATGGCAAAAAACAGCTGGATTGCTTTTCAGCGAGTATATTTGCCTAGCTATCATGAGTTTCCCTTGGTCATACAGCGTCCTTGGTTTGGTACCTGGTATTATCCTCACCATCGTCATTGCTCTGATCGTGCTTTACACTAGTCTCGTGCTGTGGGAGTTTTGCTTGCGTCATCCAGAAATGCGTGATGTTTGCGATATTGGGCAAATGCTGTTCTGGGACAAGAAGTGGGCTTGGTGGGCAACCGCTGTTTGCTTCATTCTCAACAACACCTTCATTCAAGGTCTTCACGTGTTGGTTGGTGCCAAGTACCTCAACACCATGACTGAGGCCGACGATGCTGGTAGCTGCCGGACCGTCATGTTCTCAGCTATTGTTGCCATCATCAGCTGGGTCTGCTCTTTGCCCAGAACGTTTGATATGATGGCTAAGCTCGGAACAGCATCGGCCTTTTTCACCTTCATTTCTGTTCTTCTTGCTGCTATCTTTGCTGGTATTCAGGATCACCCATTCGGATACGACCCCAAAAAGCTGGGTGAGCCTATTGTCACGGCCATCCCAGTTAGTGGTACGACTTTTGTCAATGGAATGGCCGCCTTTCTCAACATCAGCTACACTTTCATCGGCCAGATCACCCTGCCTAGCTTTATCGCTGAAATGCGAGATCCCCGGGACTTCCCCAAGGCTCTTTGGGCGTGTACGATTGCTGAGATTATTGTTTTCAGCCTTGTTGGAGCTATCGTGTATGCCTATACTGGTAATCAGTACGTGACAGCGCCGGCTTTTGGCTCGCTTGAGAATGTGTACAAGAAGGCGTCATTCTCGTTCATGATTCCGACTATCATCTTCCTTGGCACTTTATACGCATCAGTCTCGGCCCGCTTTGTCTTTTTCCGCCTCTTCAGAAACTCCAAGCACTTGAACAGCCACACTCTTGTTGGTTGGGGATCTTGGGGTGGAATTCTTGGAGTGACATGGGTCTTTGCTTTCATCATTGCCATGGTCATCCCTTTCTTTAACTCCCGTAAGTGTTTCTCGAATGCAGGAACTGTACCGATCGTTACTAACTCTTTGCTTCAGTGCTTGCGGTTATGTCATCTCTCTTCGATAGTTGGTTCGGTTTTATTTTCTGGGGTGTTGCCTATTTCCGAATGCGCACAGCCGATAAAAAGGTTGGCCGGAAACATGGCAAGATCAGTGATCTTACTGGCAACATAGTCAACCTCATCTTGATTGCGATTGGAATTATGTTCCTTTCAGTCGGCACATATGCCAGTGTGCAAGGCATCATCGATCAATACGAGGCTGGTACGGTATCTGGCGCATTTTCGTGTGCATCTAACGGCCTTTAACGAGGAAGAGGAGTTTGAAGAAGTTGTAGAGGGAAGCATTACGCTTTGATACCCAGATCATATAATACACGAGGAGTTCGTGGTCCCTTTTTTGATCGTGACGATGGCAGGCTGAAATCAGCTGTTATCAATGACGCCCGCAATGAACTAAAAGAGAATCCAGAATCTGATACATCAAAGGTAGATAAAGTATTGATGCTATGTGAAGTTGTTGAAGTAAAGTTGAAGTGGAGGTTGAGGCTCTGCCTCATTTTAACCTTAGTTGGTCAGCCAGACGCCAAACCAACGCCAAGAACGCCCAGAAATGGATAGCACATGTACCTTTCCATCTTTCCCTCACTTTTTGCTTCAAGAAATTCAATATTAAGCTACCTTGATTACTAAAAACTAATGGGAACTCTGGCTGTCACTGGCCAGTTTGCTTATATGATGCTCTAGGCCTTGTATTGGGACTACTAGTTTACCTTGCAAAGATATCATCCCGCATCCTATGGATCTCTTTAGAGTTCAACTGAGTCTAAGCCATCATGTTCACCTCCAGATGATGAAGTAATAGGATGCATCCCTAGACACGTTGGCAAATTAGTATTCGTATTCGTTCGCACCTTAATCGACATTGGGAATTGCATTCTACATTTTATCCTGATGATCCCAGTCCACTTATCCTATCCTATCCATAGAATAGCCCTACCAGATTGCCGCAATTAGGCATCTCGCGTAGAGGATATAGAACAAGATTCCAACAAATACCGAATAATCGTATGGTCATTGTGTAAATCAGCGGAAATTGACGGTCCCGAATGGCACCACTCGAACCATATCCCCCGCTCTCGTTCGACAACTTTGGTAGAATACGATTAACTTTTTTTTAATAGTCTTGTAACCAAGAAGGACGGATATTCAACAGTGAATCAGATATTCAATTGGTAGCTGAGTCAATCAATGTCAAAGACAGCCATTCAATTGATGTAGATACACAATATCACACATCAAAATGATCAAATAAAGCTGAGCTCGATCGCCACGCAACGCAATTCGCCTCTCTGAATGGTCTGAAATTGCCCCGCCTTCGAACCCCTCAAAAACGTCCGTCCATCCATCTCGCCTGTCAGGTCTGGCCTGGTCCCCTGAATTTCATCCCCGCCGCCGCCAAATCTAGCCCCTATCTTCGCCATCATTGGATGAATTGCCAATTAACATTTGAACCTGGATTTTCACCGCCTTCCACGTAGCTTTCTCTGCCCCCTGTCTGGCATTGCAGTTCCAAAAGAACCTCCCTAGGAGGCAAAAGTCTCACATTCTTTTTTAATTGACGTTCCTTGCTCTTTCTTCGGGACCTTCCTTTCTTTTACTTTTCATCTTTCGAGAGTGTGTCAAGAGCAGAAATCAATAGCTGCGATGCCTGCGACAAACGCCTCTACTGTCACTTCGAGGGCGAAGGGCGATAGCCCATCCCCAGCTCCAGCGGGTGCCGCTGGTGATAAGAGCCACGATTTCTTCTGGACATACACCGAGGAACCTCATCGAACCCGTCGTCTTGCTATTATCAAGGCTCACCCCGAGGTTGGTGCCATCCCCATTGACCCCACTACCATGACACCCCATCGCTAATCTATTTTCCATCTATAGATCACCAAGCTTTGCGGTCCTGAGCCTCTCACGAAATGGGTCGTCCTCGGTGTCGTCTCTCTCCAGGTCTTCCTTGCATTTATGCTCCAGTCGACTCCTTTCTTCTCTTGGAAGTTCTGGGCTGTCGCCTACGTCTTTGGCGCAACTGCCAACCAGAACCTTTTCCTCGCCATCCACGAGATCTCCCACAACCTAGCTTTCAGAAGCGCTCGCCTCAACCGATTGATTGCGATCTTTGCCAACCTTCCCATTGGCATTCCCTACAGCGCTTCATTCCGAGTATGTGACTCTTTGTTACCTGGACAAATGACGGAATACTGACTTCATATAGCCCTATCACCTTACCCATCACAAGTCTCTTGGCGTTGATGGCCTCGATACCGATCTCCCAACCGCCTTCGAGGCCCTCGTTCTGGATTCGATTCTCGGAAAAGCTTTCTTCTGTACCTTCCAGATCTTCTTCTACGCCCTACGACCCATGGTCGTCTACCGTATTCCCATGACTCCGATCCACGCACTCAACGTCGCAGTCCAGGTTGCCTTTGACCTGGCTCTCCTGAAGTTCGGTTCCGTTAACTCTCTCCTCTATCTCCTCCTCTCCTCCTTCTTGGCTGGCAGTCTTCACCCTCTGGCGGGCCACTTCATCGCTGAGCACTACGTGTACGAGACCGTTACACCCTCTGCTCGCGACCCCGAGAACAAGATCCCAGTTCCCGAGACCTTCTCTTACTATGGGCCTCTCAACTGGTTCACTTACAACGTCGGTCTTCATAATGAGCACCACGACTTCCCTGCCGTGCCCTGGACCCGTCTCCACGCTGTGCGTGAGATTGCCCATGAGTTCTACGATGATCTGCCCCGACACGAGAGCTGGTGCTACGCCATCTGGCGCTTCATCTTGGACGAGAATGTTGGCATGAACTGCCGTGTCAAGCGTAAGCAGGGTGGCCGTCTCGTCGGAGGTGGTGCCGTTGCGGATTGGAAGCAGAACGAGATTGAGTCGATTTAGAACAACCCAAAAGCATGCGATAGAGTTCGTTGTAATACAGTTCATTTGATATTTTTGGTACTGAAATCGGCATGAAGGCTAACAGTCGCCTGTGGGTTTGTCGTTTTTGTCCCTGTTTGGCTGCGAGATGAACACTCAAGAGCAAAACAAAAGCATCATCGGGTACATATCTTTTGCGCAAGGCGTTCTAGGTTTTGAATAAGAAAATACAATCTCTTGAGCGATCACAAAGGTTCACGAGTTCTGTCACATAACCCAACCATGTTTTTACTCGTGACTATCAAATTACAGTTGTGAAATGCTACATGTAGCGGTCAATGGTTGCGAAATGCTAGTAAATGAAAGAAGAGACTCAATATGACATAGAATAAACTCCAAATTTATCAGTTAACGCAATAGAATAATACGACACAAGAAAATACGAGAGCCATGAAAGGGCTCAAGTTAAGAGTGTACAGTCAAAGCCGCCGCGTAAGAAGTCTCCTCTCCGCTCATCGCTTTTTAACTCCTCCACGCGCATCGTTCGCCTTTAGCTCTGCGAGTTCGTCATAGCCCTGCCCGACCCAAGACCGCTTTTTTCAGTGACATGGTTCAATGCCCCCATGGTTTCCTTTCAAGTGGTTTCCGTGCGGTATCGGGCCGTTATTGGTGCAGCGTTCCGCCCATCGTATGATATGCTCCCCCAGTCCTATGCTTTACCCTCGCCGTACTTTGAAGATATTTGCATCCGGGAATCCCAAGTCTCCGGATGAGTTCTCATGAGCGTCGTCAGGCCTATCTATTAGTTTCGTCTTACGAAAAGTCCCAATCTTAGGGCTACCACCTTTGCCACTTTAAACAATATCTAAAAGAAGAAGTAGGCAAGCAGGAAGCTAACCAAGCAGAGGATGGCCGCCATCTGCACTGGTACACCCTCGACGGTCTGGGTAACAGCTTGGGCGGTCTGGGCGAGGGGTCGCTTGTCATCATCGTTGGAGGCGGACTTCACGTTGCGCTGGCGGAGACCGCTGTCTTTGAGAGCTGCGAGCTGCTGTTCGGCCTGGACAAGCTTAGCCTTAAGCTCCTCGTAGGTCAGCTCGGCAGTCTCCTTGATGGTTGTTGTAGCTTGAGCAATGGCACTCTTGGCCTCGGGCTCCTCGTGGACGGACTTGAGCTTCTCATCCTCATAAGACTCCTCGGGTGATTGGTAGGGAGGTGGTGCGGCCGAAGATGAGGGCGAGTCTTCTCGGACGGCAGGAGAAGAATATGTGCGTTGAACATCGGGAGTGTCGTTGGCCTAGATATACGCGATTAATTGCCGATTCCTGAATCTCGACATTTGGAACTTACGCCATTAGCCATAGCCTGCTTGTTAGGCGTAGCCAAGACTCGGTTAACAGCTTTGTCGGGTTCACCAGGCGCCAGCCAGTTGACTCGGATCTTGCGCTCTACAAGATGGGTCTTGTCCGTTGTTTCGAGCTGGTAGTTTTGGTAAGCCAATGCAAATCAGAAGCTGAAAGCGAGTAAACACATACTACATTGGCAACGCTGGCGAACTCCTTGTCTGCAGTGATAGGGGCGGACTGGACTAGGAACTTATCGCGGCACTTTGCATCAGGAGGAGGGTCCTGCTTCATGGCCTGAAGGAGAACTTGACCGTTGTTAATGATTGTCAGAATGCGCTACGTCAAAGTCAACTTACCAGAAACATCGAAGCTCTGACCGGCCTCGATGCGGCCTGCATTTGGTCGGACACAGTATCTAGGGAGGAGATGTCAGGTATGCGATCCGAAGAACTTAGGTAGAGGGGCAAGCATACTGCTTGGGAGCGGTGGTCTTGACCTATATAGCTCGTTAGCAAAGTGATCGCAAAGGTATCGCATTGCATCACTGATCGACTGACCTTGAAGGCAACAGGGGTCGGGTTTGGGTTCTTAAGGGTGAGGGTCTGCGAAACCTCGGTGGTGAAAGGGCCTAGCAATAAAGTCAATCTTTCAGAGGCCCTCTATGGTCCATCGCAGATCACGCACGTCTAAAGGACAGCTCGAAGGGCTCGATATCGACCGACATGTTGAATTTTATTTTGGCACAAGTGTGAGGATGTTTATGTGTATGTGGTTGTCGGATTGTAGTGTCGCGCGATGGCTTCTGGGCGGTCGGTAACCAAGTGGAAACGTGGCAACGGGAGGTGAGGTACGGTAAAGTATGGATGGATAGTCGTTGATTAGCAAACAAGGGGGGCCAAGTTAGATTAAAGGTCAAGTAAAGCTATAGCGAAACGAGGCTTCGCAGAACAGAATCGATAAGATACCAGGAAGTTGGTCGCGTGGTAGAAGGAAGAAAAATTGGTGACGAAATGAAAAGATTACAGTAGTAGTAGTCAGTCAGTGGAGGTGGTGTGTTGAGAAGGGATTGCCCGGGTAGTCAAAAGCAAGCAAGCAAGCAAGTTGACGTTGATGGACGGGCTCTTGTACGACGTAATTGCTCGAGGGTCCCTCTCTTGAGCGCCCTATTCCTAGTTGAGCGGGTTCAACTTCAGGTGATTGCTACAGTGTGCACGAGCCAATAAGGGGTTTAAACTCCGCTATCAGGTACATGCTCCAGCACTCTATTTACTACACTTCAACGAGTGGACGGATTTCATTTATTGTACCACCACATTGGTACCTTATTTCTTATTCAAACGCCATCATTTTTTTGCTGAATCAATTGATTGAATGTAATGGAATCCCAACAATTAAAAAGTTTGTGTTTGTTGTCCACAAAATGGAACAGACACCGAGTTGCCTCGGCCCATGAGATGAAAATAAGTGTATGTTGTATTGGTAAGCATATGAATGGACAAGCCCCTCAAATCAAGGAACTGAGGGTATCATGGCCAACTTACAGGACAGATGTGCAGTCCTAGGCAGGCATAGCGTGCGAGCTTGGCAGCTTTGTTAGCGCAGCCATGATGAACTCTCATTCTTCGTCTTAGTACCTAGCAAGGACAAACATCCCCAAACCGTTCTGATACCTACCAACACGTCAATTGAAACAAGAGAAGACAAGAATCAGTAAAGTCTCTCGAGTTTGTAGACAATAGTTTCAATGACAAGTTACTGGTTATAAATGGAATAGTATAATAAACAATGCTACATTCACTTCATGCGCAAGGCATTTGCCGACCCAAACCAAAGTATTATCATTAATGTGGGCTATAGTCAACCCGGGGTATCATCATAAGCTCATTCTATCTGTATCCAAAATTCAAACAAATCATTCCTTTCTGCCCTTTTCTTCTTCTTGTTTCTTCTTTAGGCCCAAGAAATTGGCCAAGTGCCATGCTTTTCATGATAGGCTGTTCCGAAACACCTGAGAGTCTCTCGCGAGACGTTTTGGTGGTATGTACCACACCAATCGAAGATTAGATCGCCGGTAATGTAGCTCTGCTTGATAATGCTCAGATATCGGTATAGATACGCAATTGCGTCTTCCATGTCATCGGATCGGTTGGTCTCGGAAATACGCTCGAGTTTGGTGCATAGGGCGTACTGCCATGGAGCGGCATAAACCCTCAAACCACCGTTTCTTCCTCGATGCTCAAAGACCAATTCGTTCTGAGCCCCGGCGTCACGGATAAGACTAGCATGAACATCTCGAGGCATGAAGAGTTGCATCGAGTTATCGAACCACTTCTCTCCTAGACGTCCATCAAGTTTGGTATTGGCGTAACTGGCCGCGTTCATGAGAGTGATAGGCTCCTTGGAGGCAGGGTGCTGTGATATAAACTCGACGTTGTGTGTAGTTTCTCTTGTGCGAAGGAAGAGTGTGTTTACGGCACCGTCGATTGCAACGCAGTCTATAAACACCTCGTGGTTGTCGAGATACTCGCCAATGTGATGAAAGGCGCGGCTGATTTGCTCTGTGCTCAGCTCTGAAGAATCGGGGAAATCTTGAAATATTGATGAGGCTACCATTACCGAACCAGCTTGGCTTGACAGTGTGACAGGGCGGATGGGTCGAGATTCCATCTCAATAATGTGACGAGAATTGTTGCATCCCATGGTGAGTGTGGTGAGAGTTGTGCAAGGGTGCGTGAGGGTGATAAGTGTTGATCTTGGGTTGATACGGAGGAATGACTTGTATTCCACGAGATACGATTCGATCTTGATAGATTTCGTATAAACAGTTAGTCTCGTCGAATTCATTCACTGGAAGGAATGGGCTCGATATATATACCAATACTGAACAGCCCTACAGGCCTTGTTCACTAGCTTACTAGGTAGTTCACACATTCCTTCGTTAAATGTCCAGTCCGCCAGATGCGGTTGTTCTCGAATAATTCAGTCAGCCGCAGGACTAGTTTCTCCCTTGTTCTGTAACGTAGGAGTAGAGAAATGGAGCAGTTACCGCTGTAGCACTGCCTCGTGTCGATCAAATACGAGGGTCCTACCCGCACATGGCGTTTTTGTGAGCTTTGCTATCCACCTTTTTCTTCAGCTCGTAGGATTGTGGTAGGCTGAGCGTGACTGAACCGTAGCGTTGGAATCCAGTGTTCGGGATATTTTTAGACGTCCTATTGCTTCGAACAGTGACTAGCGCTCCCTAGCCAGTCCTATGTGATAGGGTGAACATGAGCGGTTAAGTCAGTAGTTGAAAGGTCGTGATATTCACCCAAGAACATTCATCGCGCCAACCGATTTGTTTCATGACTGATCAGTTGATTTTTACTTGGTGATGAAATGCATAACACATCCTTTCATATAACCGCCTATCGCCCACGAGCTAACCACGTTCTTGTCGTCGATTTGAATCAGTAAGCTGCATCTATGGGTTTCACAACTTGGAAGAATTTTACTCTGAGGCTACACAACATGCCTAGTCGCAAATGCAAATATTCGAGAAAATTCAACGATGTTACCCAAGTTTGGTCTTAACACCTGACCTTGACAAGAGAAGCCTACAATCTCGTATCTCTTTAGACTCTGTAAAGGTTGCACACACTGAATGCTCGAACTTTAGAATCAGTTGGTGCGAAAGATGAGTTGAGTCACGAGGGATATTTCCTCTCTTCTAAAATCTTTGCCAGGCCATATCTTACTTAAATTTTTTTTAGATTTGCAAATAAGCATCTTGATAATAAGATATTTGAGGTTTGAGGAATTGATTGCCTGTTGGGACTGGAATCGAAGGTTTTCACCACTGCCCGTGCTTAACCGTAGTAAACCCGACGACGTCACTGAGGCAGCGGCTTGAATGACGTTTCTTAGGCTTTACATAAGCTCTATCTCATCTCAACACTTCAAGAATCGTAGCTCGACAGCTCAGTGCATAAAACAAAGTTCACATTAATTCACTCCCTTCATTTCGAGATCGTTCAAACAACTGAGATCTCTTTTCTATTCTGTGTGACAACATCTCTGCTTATCTCACAGGCAGTTGCCCCTCATCAACCCCACTATCATCAACTGTCAACTAAACATCACCGCCAGCATGCCTTCCGATCTCGATACCCTGCTCGATATGGGCTTTGACAAGGAGCGTTCTGAAATTGCCGTCAAGAAGACCGGAGGGCGTAAGCTACAATATCTCGAGTGATCTATCCAAAGCTAACCGTGGCAGTCCAGGGTGCTCTTCAGTGGCTGGAGGATAACCAAGACAAGCCTATGGATGAAATCAAGGCTGCTGCCGCTGCAAAGGAAGATGACGAGGACGAGGCCGAAACAGAGGCCAAGATCGCAGAGCTTGAGACTGGAAACGCCAAGTCCTTGATTTGCAATGACTGCGGAAAGCGATTCAAAAACCATGATCTTGCTTCATATCACGCGACCAAGACGTACGCCGACCATATAGCTACTGGGTTCGATCTGCAAACAACTTACTGACTTGACTTATAGCGAACATACTGACTTCTCGGAATCGACTGAGGAGATTGCTCCCTTGACCGAGGACGAAAAGAAGGCCAAGCTCGAGGAGCTTCGCGAGCGTCTCCAAGCCAAGAGAGCTCTTCAATCTGTTAAGGACAAGGAAGACCAAAAGCGCAACGAGGTAACAAACCCCCTCCACTGACACGATTCATTCAAGTCTAACACGTCACAGCAAATTCGTCAAAAGTCTACCAAGGAGAGCCATGAAGCCAAAGAGGAGCTCGCCCGCAAGCAGCAGATCAAGGAAGCTGCCCAGAAACGACAGGAGAAGCTCGAAGACCAGGAGGCCAAGAAGCGCATCAAGGCCAAGATCGAAGCCGACAAAGCTGAGCGACGCCGAAAGGCAGAGGAGGCCAAGGCAGCCCGTGAGGGTCGAGCTCCCCAGGCCGAGGCTGCTGCTGCCCCTGGCGGCGCTGCTGTGGCTGCTGCTGCATCCAAACCCAAGACCAACCACAACGAGGCCCGACTTCGACTGCAAACCGATGGTGGAAACATCACAAAGACTCTCCCCGCTGAGACAACACTGTTCGAGTTGGCGCAGCAGGTACAGAGCGAGACAGGCAATGCTGTGTCAAGCTTTACGACTACATTCCCTCGCAAGACATTCGAGGGTGACGTCGATTTCTCCAAGACCCTGAAGGAGGCAGGATTGGTTCCGTCTTCCGTCTTGATCGTCAAATAGATTTGGAGTCAATTCAAAGATTGTGCATGGCGCGGCGTTAGTGGAGAAATGGAAGACAGTGGGCGGTATACTACGAAGAACTATAAAAAAAAGTCCTTTGTGTTTTAGGTAGAGTAGAAAGAGACGGTAGCAAGAGGAGAATAATTCGTCCTGATCACAGTCACCGGCACTCTGGCAAGAAAGATAGTCACACTTTGAAGAAACCCATATTGAACTCAAACCACCCATGGCGGGACTTTTTTTTATCAGAGCCGTTGAATTGACCAATTCTCCCTCCGCGAAACTCCGTTGAGTGCGTTCATCATAGCGTCGTATGAAAGAAGCTACTCTGTCCAGGGCGCAGGTTATAGTGCCTGCTCTCCATCCTGTATGATCGATCGATTGGATACCCCGAAGCCATGCAGTCGAAGTACAAAGAACAAGGAAACAGTCGTAGCGGCGTAACTTCTTAGTCGAAGAGACCGAAGCCCATGTCCTCGTCAGACTCCTCCTTCTCTGTAGTGGTTGTCAGCAATCCGCAGTAGAAAATCGTCGTGGTTCGTGGGTCAACGTACCCTCCTCCTTGGCCTCCTCAGGAGCATCCTCCTCAGCGGCACCACCAGCAGCGGCGGCACCACCGGCGGCAGGGGCAGCACCGCCACCGGAGCCGACGTTCACGAGAAGGTCCTTGACATCCTTGCCCTCGAGAGCCTGTTCACAAATGATCCGTCAGAAAATCGAAGTCCTGGAAATGATGGCGCAGAAATCGCGGGAGTTCTTCGTTTCGTACCTTGGCGAAGATGGAGGTCCAGATGGGCTCAACGTCCTCGACCTTAGCGGCCTTGATGAGGGTCTGGAGCTTGTCGGCCTGTGAAGTCGCGATGACGAGTTAGCAATCACGCACACAAAATCAATAAAAATCGCGGGGCATAGAATGGGCGGATTAAACGTACGGTGATCTCAACACCGTCGTCGGCGAGGATCAGGGCCGCGTAGGATGAGGCGAGCTCGGCGTGAGACATTGTGAATTGGTTTGACGTGCGGGTGGGAGATTGTAAAGTCTGCACGAAGTCGAGTCGATTGTAGTTTGAAGTCGGAATATCACCAAATGGGCTTACCACAGAAATCCTGGTCGAAATTCGGTTGGAGGGCTTTCAAGACCTAAAAGAAAAGTGGAGGCAGAATAGATTATCCGCTCCGTGGGCTGTGTGTGTATGAGTCACGCCTATGATTGGATGAAGACTAACGAGCCAATGAGCGTTGTTTCCAAGTATGCCGTGCGAGTTGCGGCGCTTTCCAGTTTTACCCCACCTTGAATGTTCCCCCACTCGCAAACAGCCTAGACAGCTTAACATTGTGTGTCGTCAGTGAAAGCCGGGTATGGAAATAGGTGAAGTGACTGAATTGAAACCCAGATAATACTCTACACTGGCTATTTTGGAAGGATAAACAACAATTGTTGGAATCACCATTAATTCTCAAAGGGGTATTACATGTTATAAATACACAAGACACGCCCTGCCTCAAAATATCTAG
>JAALXK010000224.1:0-38037 GCA_012977745.1 Fusarium anguioides | reverse complement strand
GGGTGATATGGGGATTGAATGGGGGAGAATTGGGTCTTTTGAATTGAGTTTTTTTTTTAACTGGGGATTTTATATACTCTGTGCTCTAATGTTTTAAGCTTGAATTAAGAAAATGTTATTTAATTGAGACTTTCATTAGGGCATTACATTACTGAGATAATAAAGCATAATATCGTATAGCACAAATAAACTCTGAAGGATCAGGCAATACGTCATATCAAACAATTGCATGTTACTACAACACATCCAACTTCCTCAAACTTCCTAGGCCTCCACCCTTGTTCAACCCCAGAACGTTATCCCCGTGGCCAGTGGAGTACCACTCCAAGCAAGGATCTCCAACATCAGGAGCTCAATCCATATGTAACCTGTAACCTAGGACTGCACTGAAGCAGCAGCAGAAGGATTCTTTCAGTTACAGCATCCACACCACGCAACACACGAGAGGGGTCCGAGTACAGAAACCGGTGTAACCCGTCTTGAAGCAAGCATATATAAAACGAGCACCCTCCTTCTCATTCGCCTTGTTCTTGGCTCCACAAGCAAAATAACTTATTCACAGACAGCTTTAAAACCTGGTGTGAATCTATTCAATCATGCCTATTGGCAATATCTACGTGATCGCCGGTGTCTCTGTCGTTGGCGGAGCACTCTTTGGCTTTGACATTTCTTCTATTTCTGCTCAATTGGGCGAGAATTCTTATAAATGTTACTTTAACCAGGGTCCCAAAGGACCGCCTTTTGACGATGATGATGATTGTAGTGGTCCTACATCGTTGAACCAGGGTGGTATCACAGCCAGTATGGCTGCTGGTTCGTGGTTGGGTGCTTTGGTCTCTGGATTTCTTAGTGATCGTCTTGGAAGAAAGTATTCCATCATGATCGGTTGTATTGTTTGGTAAGTAGTCACAATTCTATTACATCTTGGGAAGGGTTCTAATAAGTGACTAGGATCATCGGCTCTATCATTTGCTCCGCTACTCAGAACATCGGAATGCTCGTCGTCGGTCGTATCATCAACGGTTTCGCAGTTGGCATTGAATCCGCTCAAGTCCCCGTCTACATTGCCGAGATCTCACCACCCTCCAAACGAGGTCGCTTCATCGGAATGCAGCAATGGGCCATCACATGGGGTATTCTAATCATGTACTACATCTCCTACGGCTGCGCCTTCATCGGAGGTCGAACTTCAAAAGACTACTCGACCGCTGCATTCCGTGTACCATGGGGCCTCCAGATGGTCCCTGCTATTTTCCTCTTCTTCATGATGATGCCGCTGCCAGAGTCACCTCGTTGGTTGGCGAGAAAGGATCGTTGGGAAGAATGTCATAATGTGCTTACTCTTGTTCATGGACATGGAGACCCTGATCATCCTTTTGTTGCGCTCGAGTTGCAGGACATCAAGGATATGTGCGCTTTTGAAGCTTCTATTGCGCATGTTACGTACTTTGATCTGTTCAAGCCTAACATGATCAACCGAACTTTCATTGGTATCTTTACTCAGATTTGGTCACAACTCACCGGCATGAACGTGATGAGTAAGTTCGCTTCAGCTCTGATCACTCAAGCTTACGTGCTAACAACTTCTAGTGTACTACATCTCCTACGTCTTCGCCATGGCTGGCTACAAGGGAAACGCCAACCTTTTGGCCTCTTCAATCCAATACATCATCAACGTCTTGATGACTGTTCCCGCCCTTCTCTGGATGGACAAGTGGGGTCGACGTCCTACATTCCTTGTCGGTGCTACTCTCATGGGCACATGGATGTTTGCCAACGCCGGTATCTTGGCTGCTCACGGTACTGAAATCCCCAAGGCAGAGCGCGACTCTCCTCAAGTCTCCATGAGTGTTAGTGGAGGTCCTGCAAAGGGCCTTATTGCCTGCACCTATCTCTTCGTCGCTAGTTTCGCTCCTACCTGGGGTCCTGCCTCATGGACATATCCCCCTGAGCTGTTCCCTCTTCGACTTCGTGGAAAGGGTGTTGCTCTGGCTACTTCATCTAACTGGGCTTTCAACACCGCTCTTGGACTGTTCACGCCTGTTGCTTTTGAGAACATCACCTGGAAGAGCTACATCATCTTTGCAGTGTTCAACGTTGCCATGTTCATCCATGTCTTCTTCATGTTCCCCGAGACAGCTGGAAAGACCCTTGAGGAGACTGCTCATATGTTTGAAGATCCTAATGGCATCAAGTACATTGGTACCCCAGCTTGGAAGACTCATGTTGCTACTCACCTTACTACCAAGGCTGAGCAGGGTGATGTTGAGGCTAAGCTTGGTGTTGCTCACGAGGAGGACACCAAGACTACTGAAAAGTAAGGAATAGTGTGAGGGTGGAATAATGATGATAATGGTTGATGGCGTATGATACTGAAATCGATCTGGAGCTATGGTGGATGGATTATGGAAAGTGGATGAATACCCATTCGGAGGATAGTTTGTATTTACTTGACAAAATTCTAGCAATATCTCAATGAGTCTGATGAGTAATGTGTACAGAACCTCGCTTTACTCTTTATTTGAAGCATGTGTTTAATATCCCCAGTAACCCAAGTGAATGATATGAATCAAACACTGCTTTTCTCGTCTAGTTGTCCTTTTCAGTCCAAAATCGATCAAGGTGACAAAGTTGACGAAAACTGCAGCCTACTCATTTCCCTCTAATTCTTTGACCTATCGTACGTCTTTACAAGGAGCACATACCTAAGCTTTCTTTGTTTCATATTTTTATGGGATTGATTTGCCGTGATGTTCAGAGATGCCTTTTGTTGTCTGTTCATGTTTCTGGCCCCGAAACTTACTTATTCTTTCACTCCCTGACAAAGACAACAATGCTTTTCGCAATAATTTCAGTTATACGCCTGGTACGGTCGTGTTTTCAAAGGGATCAACATGCTGTTATTGTGTTCGAAGAAGAGCATGTTGGCTTTACAGGTCATGGTGAGTATATGGTCACGACGTCACGTATAAATGATCACTCGCCTCATGCAAAGATATTGTGTTTTCTACATCAACTACAAAAGCACATCAACACACAACACTATCAACAACAACAATTCACAAACATGTCCAACGAATATCCTTCATCCGATAAGATGAATTCTGAGCAACCTCAACAACAGGGAAAGCTGGCTCTTCTCCCCGCCGAAATTCTTTTCCAGATCGCAGGTGAGCCTGGAAAAGATACAGAAACCCTATCAATGGAAGATTTCAAGAGTTTGTCTTCAAGCTCTTCTTCTCTCTCCAATGTCTATCGCCACTCATACTATCATGCCGAGAACTTCAGTGTCTTTCGTTCTGCCATCAGAAATGCGAACGTTGAACTCATGGATCGATGTGAACAGTATGGAGCTGCACATGATACCAAATGGGAACTGTCCGATGGCTGCCAATGTCTGTCAGAAACTATCCACTCGCATCATAGGCCTATTGATGAGCTGCTGGTATGTCTCGCCGCTGGGAAGGTTTCTATTGACAAGTGTATCGATGTCCTGCAATGGCTCCTAGAACGGAAATATGACATGACTGAGCAAGGTGATCAAAATTGGTACAAGGAGAATGATCATTGCGACCATATACCTGAGCTTTTCATTACTATCCTAAGCATAAGTCGCGACCGTTCTCGTACAGAAGGTATTTGTCAAATGATCAAGATGTTGCAAAGTCACAGCCACTCTTTGCCTTTCAACATGAATATCAGAAAGTGGCTTCATGTCGAGGATGACCCCATCCCTCTCATGATTCGAAATCCGATGGATGTAGCTCTGCGATCTCTGAGCCCACCATACTTTCTTGAACTCGTGCTGAAAGATTACCAGCGCCGCTTGGTCGACTTCAGGACCATTACTAATATATGCCCGTCTCTGATGAGAAGGTGGGCTGGAAACCGCGTTGCGTGGTGGGAAGAAGGCTGGGACTATTATGACGAGGACGAGGGAGATAACGAGAGAGACGATAGCAATGGGAATGGTGGCGAGGACATGTGGTATCACTTTACCAATCTCTATGATGTAGCGTGGGGCCTCTTTATCGACCTGATGGACAACTCAAACCCCTGGATGGAACAATATCGAGGTGAAGCGGCGGACATCTTTGAAAAGAAGATCAAAATCTTGATCCAGTTCGAAGTACTTGATGAAACTGAGGAGAAAATCCTAACGAGAATCCTCAAAGCTTTGAAGGAAACGGATATCACTACGAAAACCGAAGGCCCAATGGAAGCGAATGATGCCCTGGACCTTTGGAAAGCCCTTCTAAACGCTATAGACAGAAGCTCGCACCGGCACCTCATCGAAATTAGCCATAGGGCAGGTGGTCAATTGAATGAACACCATCGAGTCCACTCTTTCTCAATTCTATCTCGATGGTATCATTCCGACATTTATTACGATTATCAGCTACAGAATCCAAACACCAGGGCCAAGATGCCGTGGGGTGACAAAGGTGTGGTGCGACGAGCTGATGGAAGATGGGAAGATCGTGAATGGCTTCGAGTGAGGAATTGGGAAGACTGGGAACGTGGCGAAAACTGGGGATGGTCGTCAAGTTTCGAGGAACTCTACGAGTATGTGGAAGAGTGGTGGGCGGAGATCTATGACAACCGGGGAAGGGTTCCTGGAAACCCGTAGTTGGGATGCCAAGAAACATGTATGGATTTAGGTTATGACTATGTTGGTGAGTTTGTAAGAATTTGTTTCTTTTTTTTCGCTTTTAGCCGTAAGGCATATTTATTACAGTGGCGTGTCTGGTATTGACACTGCGTTCTTCCATTTTCGATTGTAATTTGTTACTGGAACTGGCATTTGGGCAGTGCTCATCTGCAAGTGATGCACTGCTAGACATCTGATAGGTCTTTGACTCACACTAACATGGTGGCCCTCCAAGCCTCAGTGTAATTACTGGAGTAGCATGAGTGCCTCGCCTTGGCATTCGGTAGGCAGTTTTTAATAACCTTGTGCAGCCCCCTTCCTTGAATATTACTTTTGTTTCTTCAGTAAGCAGTCCGCAATGGAGCAATCTGGTACCAACAGTTACTGCATCGCGATAGTGGCGCCTTTACGAAGGGATTACGAGACAGCAAGAGCCCTACTGGACAATCCTTTTCCCGAATACCTTCTGACGCCCTCAACCGCCGCATGTACTGAGGGGAAAATCGGTCCTCATAATGTTGTTCTGGTCGGCAAAGCTGAGAACACGCCCGATATTTCTGTGTTCGTCAAGAATGCTATTGCCGATCTCCTACAAGGGTTCCCGGATATTCGAGCAGGCTTTGTGTTGGGAGTCAATGCCGTGGCACCCATAAATGGGATCGCTAAGGCAGGCGACGTCGTTGTTGGAATGCCGCAAGGCCTCCAACCTGGACTCGTTCAGTTTGACGCAGAAAAGACACAATTATCTAATCGCCTTTCCACGACCCATCAACTAAGCCATATTCCTTCTTGTGTCGAGTCAGCTCTCCGTATTATCAAGTCTGCAGCGGGTCGCTGCGGATGGGACAATTACCTCTCGGAGACCGAGCGCGAGTTACAACTATCAAAGAGTACTGATTCAACAAGAGTGAGATATGGAAAGATTGGATCTTCTGCGAAGTCCCTGTCAAATCATGAAGTTATCGAGAAAGTTGGAAGCGAGAGTGGAATCTTTTGCTTTGAGCAAGCCGCTGCAAATGTCGAATCTCAACTTCCTTTCCTTGTCATATGTGGAGTATCCCAGGCCACGACGTGTACCTCGGCTGAATGCCGCACGCGGTTAGCAGCAGTCATATACACTATATTCTTGGTCAGCCAAATCAACACCTTCGAAATTGGAAAAGAGCGGCCATTTGCAGATATCTTCGGATATGAGGCTTTCGATCTGGAATGACCCGGTTTTCGGCTCATACAACTCGAGCGAGGTTCTGAGGCGGCTCCATTGAAGTGTCATCTCTTTCAAGCGTACTTGGAGGATGAAGAAACTATCGTCCCTTACGAAGCGCTCTCTTATGTCTGGGAAAGTCAGAACAAACCTCATAAGATTACAGTCAACGATAAGACAATGTGGGTTACAATGAGTTTACAAAAAGCTTTGAGAGGACTAAGGGACCCGGAGGAGGACCGAATACTCTGGGTCGACGCTGTCTGCATTGACCAAAACAATATCAGAGAGCGTGGCCATCAAGTCAATGTCATGGGTGAAATCTACCAGAAATCGCAGAATGTCATCATCTGGCTTGGATCTCCCAACACTAATAGTATCCTGTTGAAATCTGCCATCGATATGTTCAGGAGACAATTGCCTTTAGAAGCTTTTCGAAGCTGGGCATGCGATGATCCTCGCTGGAGAGAACAATGGGGTAAACTTGAGAACGAAATGGAGCCAGGCTGCCATGAGAAATTGGTGATAGGACTACAGACACTTATGTCGCATTCTTGGTTCACAAGAGTCTGGATTCTTCAAGAAGTTGCAAAAGCAAAACGAGCTATAATACAATACGAGTTTGGGACCATACCTACAAAGCTCTTTACTCTTCTTCCTCATACCCTAGGTGTAGGAGTCAGCGGACAATGCCAGGCTGTTTTGGATATCATGCCAGGGCCTCTGAGAGCTTCATCTTGGTGGAGTCAAGACCGAAACCTCAGTACCTTGCTGTGGAAATTCAGAGGATGTAAAGCTACAGACCCTAGAGATAGGCTCTTTGGACTACTTGGAATGGCTACGGATATGAAAGACAGCGTCATTCGAGCAGATTATGCCAAGGAGGAAGAAATGGTTGTGAGGGATCTGTGTGATTACCTCTTTGGAGAGGCATGGCTTGCCAAAGATACACCAGGGAGGACTATTCAAGAACTGCAATCGAGACTTCCCCAACTATTCGAGAAGCTGGTCCAACAAAACATCGAAAAAGAAATGCCAATGGATTCATTTCAGCGGTGCCTAGATCGTCAAGGGGCGCTGGCAATCGACGAGAACTCCTTGAGCGAATTCCTCATGGACAACAAGCTAGACCGGGGTCTACATGGCATGTCTTTGACGCTCGGAACTTCACCCGACTACTTCGAAGTCCTAGTACATCGGAAGCTTCTCTCGCCACGTGTTATAGAAGATGTTCTCTTGTGGATGGTTCAATACAGACGCCCGGATTTTATGGTCTTGCTAGAAAGGCTTGGTTTCGAAGCGTTGGTCACCCTAACATTTGCATATCAAGCCATCAAATTACAGCCAACAATTTTGCAGGACTTAATTCATGCTACCCCTAACCCCGGCAGCTTCGAAGAGCAGTTTCTACTTAAAGCAATCCAGGACACCGAAGGCACAGGTATCTACATTGTCGACGACTACAGCCAATCTTTTAAAGTCACAAAAAGACTATTGATGGCAGCATTGGGACGCGATCTATGTTTGTTGGATTCACTTCTCAAACGGTGCAAGGGGCAACTGGAGTTGGAGGAAGATCTCTTCCTCGCTGCCCTTTTAACCAATACAGCTGCACTACCACTTCTCCTCAAAAATTGCAGCTATCCCATTAAAATAACAGGACCAGTCTTTGAAATGGCCACCAGAAAAAAAATCCCACTAATGGCTGAGGTGCTTAAAGGTTGGGTATCTAATCTGGAAGCTACATTGCTTGTCGCAAAGGAAGCCATACAAACGGGGCCGCTAGCCCTACAATTCGTCACAAAGTTTGCGAACAGTGGGATCGCGATCCAAAGAAGGATTATTCAAGAATCCTGTTTATCATTTTCTGTCTCACCTGACAATCTTGGGGGGTCAGATCTATTCGATGCTATCGACACAATTCTGCTCCGACGTCTGGAACCCGCAGTCGAGAGGTCGAATGAACTTTTGGGGATGCGAGGGCGGGCCCTTTCATGGCTGGCTCTGGGGAAAATTTTCAAGCCCGAATGGAGTAGGGACCAAAGGATGCATTCTGTTCCTGATGACGGAGTCCAGCTTCTTTCGTTTTTATGGTATATCCCGGAAGATGATTTTCAAGCAATCTTTGAACCAATGTCTAGTGAGAGGAGATCGTGGTAGAAAATACTATAAATGACTTCGAGATTACCTCCTTCTCCTTTGTGGGAAGTCTATCTTTTCCAAAAGCCACAAGGTTAAAGCACCCTATAAAGTCACAATAAAGATACTATGCAGTATCTACCCAGAAACCAACAATATACTGTATTTGAATCTTGGGTATATATCCTAGCTGCTGAAAACTCTATCCCCTCCTCATGGTTCGAAGTACTGGCGTCTTTGATGCTGCTCCTGATGCTCAGGAAACATCGTAGCATAGAACTCCGTCCAGCCCCCCATCCTCACCCTCAACAAATTATACTTCTCGGGATCTTTAACCGCCTCCTGATACGTCTTCACATTCGCACACGTAAGAGTAATAAGATTACCACCAACAGTGCCCTTTGCATACTCCTTGACAAACTTCTTCAAATCCTCAAGCGGGAACGCTTCATCAATGTTCATATCCACAGGCGACGCATTTGACAAACCACATGTTACAGCCTCAGACTTGTAGCTCTTCATGGCTTGATAGATGTTGCGGAATGCAGGTGTGGGAAGTAAATCTTGTGCTGCTGGTGTAGGTGAAAGATCTGATGCGATGGGCATACCGTTTCGGCGACCATCTGCTGAGGCTCCGCAGGGTGCTCCATCACCGACGTAGCCTTCGAATGTGCCAATACCAGGAGTGATGACGAACTTCAACTCATGGCCGTATTCTTTAGCGATCCGATCAAACTGCGGTTTCAGAGCAGGAGACTTGATCTTTTCAACACAGAGTTTGACAAGATTCTCGATCAGCCAGTCACCAAGATGGTTGACCTCCTCATCTCCGCTTCCCCATTTAGGCAGTGCGAGTGCAATGGCTCTAAGTTGTTTATATCGTACACCATACTGTGCCGCGCTGGCAGCTCCCAGATGGCGATCTTGGAAAGGCTCGATCATGTTGAATCCCCAATCGTTGATGAGACAATCCAGAAGTTCGGGGAGAGTTGTCATTGCGGTGTCTTCATCATAAACCAACTTCTGAATGGCAAAGAGGGAATCAATCGTGTTGGAAACACCGATGCATAGTGGTGCCATGATGTGAAAGCGAGCACCACCGTTTGTTAAGTCAATGCCCTTCTCCACGCATCCATCGATGAGGACAGAGAGCAAGGGACTAGGGCATATGTCCGCGAGGTTTCCATAGTTCTCGAGCATCACGTTGTAACACTGGATGACAAGCCATTCTAGCTGTTTCAAGAAAATGTCTTGAAGCTCCTTGAAACTCCTGATTTCATGAGCGGGGATGGAGCGAAACGTCTGCTTCAACCCGCGTAGACTCTCTGGTCCAGCAGCGCCATAGGTAGCTCCCTGGTTGATGGTTTGCTCCAACGCAAGCATGGGTTGAACATTGTTAAAGGTGAACTCAGAGGCTCCTGCAAACATTGGTTCGTAGCAACCATCAGCAGCATAGTTCCTCGACCAAGCCTTGCTGACAAGATTAGGGTCCGAGTTCATCAGACCCTTGCATAACTTGTCATCGTTGTACAGAATCGGCTGTGCGCCGCCTGCAAGGATCGCCTTGGCAGCCTCGTCGAGATACTCCTCTGGCATATCCTCATATACTCTAAGTGAAAGAGTTGGGGCATTGACTGGAATGCGCCGCGAAGCTTTGAGGCAGAGCATAGTAACCTTGTTGGCACCTCCTTCTGGAGTATCACTATCCGTCGCCTTGTATCCTCCAACGGTGACTTGCTGGACCCACTGATTGATGCCGCCGCCTTGGGGAAAGTTGCCTCCAACACCACAGACAGCTGTAGTTCCATAGGATACGTAATCATAGATGAAAGCACGATTCACGAACGCGTTCTCTCCGATCTTTAGCCACAAACAATCCACGATCTCTTGAGCGCGGTCCATACTGATACTATCCTTCTCCAAGAATGGCCACAATATCTGGTCCAAGCGACCCAATGCGGTCAATTCTCCGACGAGATGGAGACAGCAGTGCATGGAGAAGACAAGCTGAACTGCATCTTGGAAGTTTCTCGGTGGATTGTCAACCAGATAAACGAGTCTCTTAGAGACATCCTCCATGTTAGCCTTGTCCTCTAGATCCGTGGCTTTGGAGGCCGCATCGTGGGCAATGATTGTCCAGTTACGCAGATAGGCCTGCACACCCTCAATTGACAGCATGGCAGACCGATAAAAAGTAGCCTTATCGTCCTCAGCCTTAATCGCGTCGTCATACTTGGTCTGTAACTCAGCGTGGAGCTTGCCTAACCCTCGTTCAACTAGACGTTCGTAGTCTGGAACGACATGACCCATTGAAGACCACTCATTGAGTGTTCCTTTCAGCCAAGCTGCCATCGTTTCTTCTTGTGTCAAGTAAGGAATGACTTCTTTACCACGACCCAGAGTAAAGTCTGGAATCACACCGACGATCAGCTCCTTTGGATCAATGCGAAGTAAGCCATTGTCATGAGCGGTGTGCTTCTTTTTCTTTTTCTTATGGGTATCAATTTCGGCTTCGATTTCGGCTTCGGGATTAGTTTTGGTAACCGGGGCCGATAGTTCAAGTGAAAGGGTCTTGAGGTTTGCAAGACCCTTGCGTACCGCAACGGGCTCTTTCTTGACCTTCTCCCTTTCAGTTCCATGATAGAAACTTTCAAGGGAGCGTAGCCTTGGGAAGTTCTGCTTATCCATCCAACCATCACGCCAATGAGAGAATGTCCTCCCGAGTAGGCTCAACAATCGATCACCAGGTGGATCTCCACCAACATACGAACCCTGGGCCATCTGATGAAGATAGTCTTGAGAATTGTAGAATAGGTACTCATTGGGACTCCTAACATCCCAGTGCGAGTCCTCGATGACATCGTCAAGGCTTGAAACAGCAGGGATGCCCAGTTCTTTGGCAGCTGGAACGTACCAGTAGCCGCCACTATGAGCCTGGACAACATCCATCAATCGATCCAGGGGATTGTCTGGCTCATGTCCCAAGAGATGTTGGAGAATGTGCTCAAAACGTGGCTGCTCGTTACAAAACGCAACAAACATCAGTCCCTTCTCCCGACCAGCGTGGCCACCACTGTTACCAAACGACAGTGCTTGACGCAGGATCTTGCGTTGGTCTTGGTTCTTGTTTCTGATGTGAGCCCGATGAATGTGTGAATGAGTAGCATGCTGGGGTAGAGAAGCACCATCCGGATTGCGACCAACCATCTCATCCTCAGTGTCTCCTCCCTGAGACACGATTCTGGGCCAATCGAACGTGAACTTCTGCGTAAAAGCAAAACTAGCACCGCGATATTCCTCTGGGCTGCTGATGAGGACATCTTCAGCCAGACTAACAGGGTCGTTTGGATTGGTGATGCCATCAACATAGCGACCACCACCAACACGAATATCCTTTCGTTTGCCCGCCACGACTATATCAATAGTTTCCGAGATATTATCCAGGTTTTTCTTAATCTTTTCAACAAGCTTGGCTGCTAGATCCTTTGAAGGGGCCTTGACGTAGAGAACCACATCGCCGCCTGTGTTGCGAAATTTAATCTTGCGGTCAAGGATCTTTGTTTGAATGGGTATTTCACGATGAGTCCATAAGCCCCAGAGCTTAGGGCGAAATGCAGCTACAACGCCACATTTCGGGTAGTTCTTTTCAATGTCTTCTGCAAGAGTGTGTATGATATCGACAATTGACTCTTTTACCTCGAGGCCCTGGCTTTTGAGGTGGATAGTCAAGACTTGGCCGAAGGGGGCTGGGAGAGGTAGACCACGCTGGGCACCGAAGAGAGTCTGGTTGATGCTCATGTCTTTTTATCGTGAAGAATTTCAGGTTGCATCAAAGATGGCTCGGGGACTCAGAAGAACAGTCTCCCTCTTCTATTTATCTACCATGCAATGCACGTACTTTGTATCCAAGGTTGACATGCTCCTTTTGATTCGTTATGCAAGATAACTCTTTGAGCTGTTCAGTAAGCCACATCTGTCTGGTCTTGCATTGATATGCATCGATAGCTTCCCCGGAGACCATTAGATTGCTGACATTTGAGACATGTGCCATTGGCAATGCAGTCTCGCAAGCATGTATGTAAGGAAAGGACCACTTGTAGACCCGACAACTGAATCAAACCTACATAGACGAAAGTCATCAGCGGTGCTTCGTTTCGGGCCTCATTTTTCATACTTTTCCAAGTCCCCCGCAATAAAGTGATAGTTATGACGCGTAGGCTTGCGACGATCTGATGCAAGAATGAAACACACAGCGGAAAGCTGTGCTTCCGAAAGCTAGACAGACTTGGTTTTGGCAACCTCACAGTACAATGGATAGTTGACAAGAAGTGTTATTGGTTTTGATAAGGATCTTGATGGGGCTTTGAATATGTTTAAGATTGGCAGATTTCATTGGGAAGTCAGCCTTCTACCAAGATCAGTTGCCTGTCAAGTTCTACGAGACGAATCCAGGCCATATATTTTTAGTGTCAGAATAAAGTCGATAGATCATTTATCGGATTGTTATAAATACTATCTTCTTATTTGATCGGAAAAGTTCTGTGGTTTTCAATTAATCCATATCAGATATGAGTCAATTGGAAAGTATTCCCAACCCCTTGATATAGACACAAACACTTTCAAGACTGGCATAATCAATATATGCAAAAATATCATCTTTACGCTGTTATAATACCCTGTTATGGAGGAATTACAGACACTTTGATCTCGAACGTTTAATTGAGTTGTTCCGGTCCTCGGGGAGTTTTACTGGGGTTCGTATTTTCCTGCGGGGGATAGAGAAACTATCTGCAACTATTGAAATCTAGACCCAAACCAGACCAGAAGAGGGGTTTCAGCTCAATATCAAACCAATCAGGACACGGATAAGAGTTCTTGCCACGATGGAAACGGATCGCTCCGCAGATGTAGTTCAATAGTCGCTATCATATTGGGAAATAGCAAAAGTTATATCGAGAGGCAGCTTACGTTGACTTCCAGCGGTGAGCTGAGTTTACCAATGGTCGCGTGTGTGTTCAGGGGAAAGGCATGAGCTATATAATGAAGCAAAAGCCTCTTTCTCTGTAACTATAGTATTCCAATCCTTCATCTGTATCAAGACACCATGGCTCAACCACGTACCTACGATAAAGACTTCATCTCACACGCTGTTCCGGCGTCCAAGCCAAAGAGAATCATAATCTGCTGTGACGGAACATGGCAATCCTCTACTACAATTGATCCTAAGAAGGGATGTCCCTCTAATGTTACTCGTATCAGTCGTGTCCTAGCTAAGGCTGGTCTTGATCGTGATAAGAATGAGTGGCAGCAATTAGTATACTATGATGCCGGAGTTGGTACTGGAGACATCACCGGTGCCGAAGCTAAGCGACAAGGTATTTCTCAACAAGCCCCTTGACCGTTTCCGATATTAATATTTCTATAGGCTCACAAGGTCTCGGACTTCTGGAAAATGTTCTCGAGGCATACAATTTCATTGTCTCCAACTTCAACAAGGGCGATGAACTTTACTTCTTCGGCTTCTCACGTGGTGCCTTCACCGTTCGTGCTACAGCTGGTCTGGTTCAAGAAGTTGGCATCGTCAAGTCTCACCTGATGGCTGAATTTCTGGAGCATTATGGTAACTTCATCCGTGGTGAGGACTTCACCAAGTCATTTGTGGAGACTTCCCATTGGACCAAGTTCCTGGGTCATAGCTCCTCCGCTATCGCTTGTCCTGGTAAGGATACAGTGATTCAAGTCATTGGTGTCTGGGATACTGTTGGTGCCCTTGGTATTCCCGACATGGGCCACTGGATAACAATCGATAATTCTCGATTCCGCAAGGCCTACCAGTTCCACAACACGGATCTTAGTTCCAGTAAGTCGACAAATAAGGTTCACGAAAATATTCGCTAATTAAATTCACAGACGTTAAGCATGCCTACCATGCCCTTGCTCTCGATGAACGCCGTGGCCCATTCACCCCGTGCCTATGGTGTGTGAAGCCAGATAACAAGACGACAAAGCTCGTTCAGTGCTGGTTCCCTGGAGCTCACATCAACGTCGGAGGTGGAAGTTCAGATAATGCCCTGACAGATGAGGAGAAGGAAAAGGGCACCGAGGTCAAAGGCGATGGTGAAAGACTCTCCAGCGTAGCATACGCTTGGATGCTAGACCGTGTTCGACCCCATCTAGCACTGGATGAGGAAGCTCTTCAAATGCAACTTGCTAACATTGAGGCGGTTATCTCCCGCCCTGACGACCCCTCGATGCAGGAATGGCTCCTGGGCAAGATCGACGATAGCTACACCAAAGACTATCAAGCCATGGGAAGCGCCGTGATCCGCACACCGCGCGAATACTTCACATCCGATGTTGGATACACAGTCGAGCGAGTTCATCCCTCAGTCCACTTCCGACAAGAGTACCACCACAACCTGAACAAGAAGCTCAAGAAGCCTATTCCAGTGTATCAGCCCTTGGCTATGAAAGATTGGGAGCGTGTATACGAGGAGCATGGACAATATGGCGTTGGTGAGGCAGCTAGACCACGAAAGGGCTGGACGTGGGTGAAGTACAAGAAGGGATCTCGTGGGCAGGTTGATAAATCGGTCATTGAGCAGAAGATGTGGGAGTTTGAGATCGGAAACTTACCTGAGAAGGCGAGTGTGGAGAGATGGTTGATTGATAAGTCTTGGAATGTGCAGTCGTACTTTAAGGCCGTCGAGGATGGATGGTAGAGGCATTACTATATTAGACAATGTCGTATAGAAATAAAGTCTTATCATTTATCCAAGTGAGTTAATGAGATACTTACTATATCAATTTAGGTCAATTACACGAGGTACTTTTACATGAAAAACAAGCTTGCAATGACTTCTTATCTTAAATCTAACGAGTCATTCTCTATCCCGTACCCACGTGTCAAGTGCCGAGTGTAACATATCTCCACCTATCAACAACCCTGATTAGCGCTTATTCCTCACCGTTCGACATCTTGGCACTTTTCTCTTTATTCATCAAAAGCCGCTACAACTATGCCGGAGGAAAAGCCTGTCAAACCCCGTCAGCGACGCACCCACACGCGTAGCCGCAATGGCTGCTCCGAGTGTCGCAATAGGCGGGTGAGATGTGATGAGCATCGTCCCACTTGGTAGGGCTGACAGTTTGTTCTATATTTTGATCTGTATGGCTGACTGTTTTATAGTGAGAATTGTGCTAGGGGCGATAGATTATGTGAATATCTACCCACTAAGGTTCCTTTGAGAGAAAGACGAGCGTTGGAGAAGGCTGGGGCGGCTCGGCCTTTGCTACATGCTCCTTGGGAGATTGCGAGTTCTCAGGAACCCGAGTCACCTAACAGACGTTCTTCACAAGAACTTGGGTTTCCCAACACACAGACCCTGGTTCGTCAGCTTATTTTGTCAGGGTCTGAAAGGAATTTGGACTGTATGGCAATCAAGATGCCTCTCAAATCTCACGAGTTATTCCATTACTGTGAGACATACCGCGCAGTAAACTCAGCTGTTTACTAACATGTTAGTCTACCAAACGGAAGAAGCCCTTGGCCTATCACCTACAGAACGCAGCAGAGGCTGGTCAGTTTATTTGACTCAACATAACTGCAGACAAGGCTCACCGTGTATAGTATGGCATACATTTTATCAGACCCCGAAGCACTTCGAAACGCCGTTTTGATCGCAGCAACCCATTTTGCATTAAACGTCGGCAGTCTTCAAGCTTTTGAACAGACGTTTTACTTTCACAAGCTTGAAGCAGTGCGATTAGTAAAGGAATGGTTTGCTGAGGGACACCTCACATTTGATGCGGCTATCACAAAACAGATTGCTGCGCTGGCATACTCGGAGGTAAATTCAACCATACAGGTTCCAAGTAGAGTGGTACTGACTTGGTTTAGGTATGTCAGGGAGATATTCAAATGGCGGAAAGACATTTAAACGTTATATATGCTCTTTCGTGTCATTCGAAGGAACAAGTGACTACTGAGAGCAAAACTACGGATCAAGAACTCTCAGATCGATATTTTTTATTGTGCGTATTGTTATCTAAGCTCTATGCAATCATCAGCTTACAGGGTAGAACATCGATATTCCTTTTCGGCATAACGATCATCGTCGATGGCATCCGACGTACACAAGGCATGACAGAAGATCCAACCGGCCTCTCATCGCCCAACCCAGTCCAGCTCATATACAAATGGCATACAACAGAAATAGGAAGTTACTCTCACACACTCAAACTCAAAGCCCTTCGTCTATTTCCCACATTATTTCACTACAATGGAGAAAGTCTACAAAATATTCCTCTTACACGTGTTCTTCAAAGTCTTCGTCAACTCACTCAAGACTTTTATGATGGTTATCCGAAACCGTCCGCAACAGCTGAGGAAATAAGAGATGATTTCTGGCAATCTCATTCAGGGCCGGCACTTTATGATGTTTTTATCAGAGAGCATCAAGACTCCCTTACAAAAAGTCATCGATCAGATGATGAGAACAAGGCCTCGTGGGTTGGATTGGTAGTCTCAGCAGCCTTGTACTTGGAGCAAGTACTTATGCTTTGGAGACCTTTCACAAAGGATATATATCTTTATACCATGAAGATATTCCAGCGTGATCTTAGTTACACTCTACGGAGTCCTGAAGCACCAAGGCTTGCGGGGCTGATGTTCTGGGAATCATTTATTGCGCTTATGAGTTTGCAAATACACGAGAGACAAGGGGATCTAGTGAAAGAACCTGGTTTAAGACCGTTTTTCGAGGGACTCATGAGGGAGCAGAGTCAGATCTTGGGATTGACGATGTGGGATGATGCAAGGATGGTGTTGTTAAATTTTGCGTGGCCTGGTGACTTCAAAAGAGATGCTCATGTCAAAGAGGTATGGGAGACTGTGATGGTAGGCTAGGGATTCTCAAACTAACTTGGATTTGATTTTGATAGAACGTTATTAGACACTGCAAAGGTCATCATTAGATAAGTAGCAATATGCATCGTATGTTCAAAGACAACTGCGGTGAGACGGTTTATCAAATTCTTCGGAAAGACTTCCTTTGTCTCAGGTCTAGAACAATAAGCGACGTTCCCACCAGTCACACGACAACTCCCTGCAGTTCAACTTGGAAGGCCAGCGCGAAAATGAACTTCTTTTGAGTTTACCCCAGATACTTTTTGGGAAATGGTCAAGCTCCACTCCATCAAGATAGGCATGCATCCGCGACGTAGCCAATCAGAAGCGATGAGTTAACGAGTGTAGTTAGACGAATAGATACCGCTTAAATTCGTCGTTATAGCGCTGGTTTATCTTGAACTTGGTGCGGTAATTATTTTTACATCGAGTAATTGAACAAAATGACAAACACTGTTGTCGTCGTCGGGTAAGCAACGTAACTGGACTGAAGGTTGAAACCTTGACTGACTAAACGATTAGTGCTGGTGTGATTGGCCTCACCTCAGCTTTGTTGCTGGCCAAGGAGGGTAATAAAGTCACCGTTGTTGGAAAGCATATGCCTGGAGATTATGATGCAGAGTATGCTTCTCCATGGGCTGGAGCCAACGTCATTCCGTAAGTTACACTGCTCAAATAATTCCAACTCGGTGTCTAATTATTTCAATAGATTAGCACCCAAGGAAGCCAGTCGTTGGGAGACAAGAACTTGGATTGCTTTGAAGAAACTATGTGAGGAGACTCCCGAGGCGGGAATTCACTTTCAAAGTAAGCATTATCATTTATGGATGGCGGACTCTCATAGCTAATGGTATCAGCAACACATGTCCTACGCCGAGACAAAGACATGGAATCTGCCAACTCTGGCTTCTCTTCGAATTTCTACGCCAACAACCCTTGGTTCAAGGATATTTTCAACAACTTCAGGGATAGCCACTCAACTGAGGTACCAGCCGGCTACGACTCTGGCTTCCAGTATCAAGGAGTGTGTATCAACACAGCCATCTATCTTCCTTGGCTCCTTGGCCAATGTCTTAAGTATGGAGTCGTGGTGAAGCGCGCCATTCTCACAAATATCAACGAGGCCAAGTATCTTAGCCACACTGGCGAAAAGGCCAACATTATTGTCAATGCGACTGGACTTGGATCTCTGAAGCTCGGAGGAGTAGAAGATACAACCGTTGCACCAGCGCGAGGCCAAATCGTTGTCGTTCGCAATGAAACACCTAAGAATCTCCCTCTATTCATGTGTTCAAGCACCCTAGACGAAAGTGGTGAGGAAATCTACGTCATGCAAAGAGCAGCTGGAGGCGGTACGATCATTGGCGGTACTTATCAAATTGGAAACTGGGATACACAACCTGATCCCAACACCGCCAATCGAATCATGCAGAGAGTTGTAGATCTCATTCCCGAAATTGCTGGTGGAAAGGGTATTACTGGATTGAGTATCATTCGACATGGTGTTGGGTTCCGGCCATACAGAAAGGGAGGGATGAGGCTTGAGGAGGAGAAGTTGAACGATGGGACTTGGGTTATACATAATTATGGGCATTCTGGGTGGGGATACATGGGATCGTATGGATGTGCTGAGGGAGTAGTTGAGCTAGTTGCGAAGGTTACCGAGACAAGGGCGAAGCTTTGAGCTTTGGATTTGGTACATTCGTTTTTTAAGCAAGAAGCTCAGTCTATGACTGTTTTCCCCTCTGACACTTTTGAGGTATACCTGTTCCTTTTGCCAAAGCAGTCCAGCTTTGCACCAAGAGAGGAGAGTTGATACCGCTTAGCTATCACTTAGGCATTGATATAATAATGACTTAACTACGACCTAGCTATGTTGGGACTGGACCTAGTGGTTCAAGGCTTGTCTTCTCCCATGACTTTTCTCAGCCAGGCCTATTCATTGCAGTCAACGATATTTCTTGTTATGTTGTCCCATTCTGAAGTCAAGATCAGTGAATTGCATCGATATGCTTAGCTCCTGAAAATTTATCATTGAAATTGCTGTCTAAAGTAAGAATCCGGTTGGGAAAGGATCCTCAGGATCAAGATGAACATTCTTCTCCCCTGTAATCCAAGCCCGTCCCTTAACCGTCGGCAACACCGCATCCAACTCTCCAACCTTAGCAGTTCCTCTTATCTTTCCCACAAACTCCGTGTTGATAATACTTCTGAATTTAACAGACTCCCCCTCCTTGATAAGGCCTCTTGCATGCAGAATAGCCAGTCGAGATGAACTTCCTGTCCCGCAGGGACTTCTATCCAATCTTCCTGGCGTGACGACAACCGTGTGCTTGACAGTCTTTCCTTCAAGTTCGTCTTCCAATGGTTCCGTGATGATAACATTGTTGATCCCGCAGATAGCTGGGTTCTCGGGATGAGTAGGCATGCAGCTTGCCAACACTGCTTCTTTTATCCTCTTTCCGAAGTCAATCAGGCGATCTGCGTTGACTGTTTCCACCCTAAGTCCTAGTGACTCTGCTTTGACAAGGACATACCACTGTCCTCCATACGCAATATCAACAACTAAAGTTCCAAGGCCAGGAACTTCAATTCTTTTATCAAGAGCATAGACAAACGCTGGTACGTTGTCAAAAGAAACAGATCTGCATTTCCCGTTTTGACACTCCGCGGTTGCAACCACCAAACCCGCAGCAGTATCCAATCTCACTGTAGTGACTGGTTCAACCATGGGTACAATACCCGTCTCGAGAAGAACTGTAGTTGTGCAGACACAGTTTGATCCAGACATGGGAACCCAATCGCCAGGTGCCATGATAAGGAACCCAGCGTCTGCGTCAGGTCTGCATGGCGGAACGACTAGATTCACGCTCATTTCTAAGCGACCTCTAGGTTCTTGGAGTAGTAATTTTCGAAGATCATCTCTCTCGGACATATAGTAAGTGAGCTTATCGTGCATTGTCTTAGCTGGCACATCGAGAACGCCGCCGATGATGACATCGCCGACTTCGCCTTCTGCGTGGCAGGTGACAATTGAAATGACTCGTTTTGATCGCATGTTGTTTGAAAAGAAGGTAATGAAGAGGAATATAATGACAATATCGATAAATGCAAATGAGGTTGGAGAATAAGTCACATTATCATGCTTTTATCTCTCAGTTTAGGCTGTTACACTTGATTGGTTTCTATTCTAGCCTCTCGACCTAGTTGGGCGAGTAGCGGAAACTTTCCACTTCCAGAACGGTGATGGAGAATTGGGCTAGAGACCCCGACCAGCCACTCCAAAAAGAAATTCCAGCACGCATTAGTCAATCATTTGAAAGAATCAAATTAGCCTGAAATCAGACTAGACATAATTTCTTCTAATACCTTTTCGTTTTGGACATGTGACACGCTTCTGATCACCAAATATTGAAACTGGCAGAACTCATGTCAATATGAACATCAGATAAACATCACGTTCAAAGCAAAAAGATAATAAAACAGTTTCAGGCTGGCTACCCGCAGGTACGTAACTATGTACAAGCTACGAATGTAAACTGTCTGTCTTATACCAAGACCACCACTCAAGCACGAACAACGCGAGCCTTTGACTTCCATCCCCAAGACGAAACATCTCGCTTGTTCATAACACGAACACTCTCGTTGTAATCACTAGTACCATGGGTAGGATCAGCATCCTTACTCTGGCACTGAGGACCAGCATCCGGAGCACCGAGAGCACCAGTGACAGCAGCGAAGTGTTGCTTCTCAGAGGTCGTGCCGACCATGTTCTTCGCAGATTCTTCAGTCCAGCCGTTGATGAAATCGCCGTGAGAGCAGAAAGCGTTGCCGCATGCAAGCTTGAAGGGAGCTTCGCCGTTCCAGCCGTTGGGGAGAACTTTGCGGAGATCGTAGCGGATGCTGAAGCGCAGCTGGGGCATGGACTTCATGCCCTCAGGGCACCAGTTTGGTGTTCCATGGTCGCGGGACTTGTAACCTGTTTCGAGGGATTGTTCGTTGACGCACTGGGGGAAGTAGAGGAGTTGCTGAAGATGTGTTCCGCAAGTGGAAGTAGGGAAACCATTGGCGCCGATAGGAACAGCCTCGCTCTCACAAGTCCACTCAGCCTTGGCATCGGCAGGCATGGCCTCTCTAGTCTGAGCATTGGCATCACCCGCAACCATCCTCAAATTCTGAGGAATAGGAACCTCAGCGGGAGTTTCACCAAGGTTATAGTAGGCACTGAAGCGCATGACAGGAATAGGTTCAAAGTTCTTTCCATCGGCAGTGTAAAGCGGCGTAGGAATCCAGTAAACCGAAAGATCATTGGGGTTCTCGGCGTTGGTGCATCCCTTCTGGAGTTCAGCGCTAGTCTTGGTACTGGCAGTAACTGCATCGGAGCCGAAGAACGAGTGCAAGTGAGACTTGCTGTATTCGCCGGGAAACACAATGGGATCGATGTTCTTGAGCATGAAGGGAGCTGCGGCGTTGACTTGGGTGTAGGCTTGAGCGGCACCAACGAGAAGGCCTGCGGCGAAAAGAATGGAGGAAGACATCTTGCGTCTAGCAGATTATAAACTTGAGAAGAGAAAAATAAAAGTTACAGTGAAATTTAGTGACAGTCAATGTCTATGAACGAAAGGCTAAGGAACAAAAAGAACGAGCGTTGTTGAGAAAAACACTACTCAACGACGAGAATCACTGTTTTAATACCTAACTAACTTTAAATGCCAAGCCGGTCATTTCTCTAGAAAACAATAAAAGAAACTTGATCCCAGTCTATGTTTCGTTGAAGTATGTATGCTTAACGGTGGGAAACGAAGGTGTATTATTTGCGGAAGAATCTAGACCCAGATGGATCTGTAACCAGGAGTCAGATCTATAAAATGCCAATTGGTTGATTGAGTCGCGCTTAGAAACATTAGAAACGCTAGGCCTTGTAATGTCCGTTTTGAAACAGGGAAGTTTTCTCTATTTGGAGGTTTCCGCGTTTCAAAGTCCGGGCGTTATTGTTAAGCGATGCTGGGTTACGAGCTGAGGCTTGGCGGTGTTTAAACAGCTAGACGATCCGATATGCCATCTTTTAATTTTCCGATCTTTTCCGTCTCTTGTTTTGACATATCTTATAAGCCAAGTTGTATTGCTGGTCGTGTTGAAAATGCCTTTGTCGTTGCTTAATTGATGGGCCTCGTTTCAATATCCGCAGCAGAGAGCCGTGGCATATTCGCGACAGTAAGAACAACTTTGCTCTAGGAATGGCCTAGTCACTTTGACTTTTCCCGTACCATCATATTGAATCACTTACAGCTATGCGATTGTAATTGGTTTATTTCTTTATTTATTGGTGATCGTCTTGCGGCGATTGTAACGGACTCAGTTTATCTGCCTGTGCTACAGGGTAATCTGCTCCTGCGGCTCAGACCATGAAGATAATGACACCTCTCGCTCAATTAAAGAACAAATACTCTACAAGAGGTTTTGTACACGACGAATTTGACTTGCCAGTACATTTTAGCAATATTGAGCCCGAGTCAAGTCACCAGATGATCTAAGCAAGTACCAATATCAAAATTTGGGAATGGCGGATGTGCCAGCACTGATCGACAAACGACTTTGCCTGACCGGACTCGGACTGTCTCAACCCTTCAAAAGCTTGAACACAGTCAATGGCACGTTCAATTGACCTCCGAACCAGTCGCGTGACCACCCCCCAAAGCCATCATATCATTCACTATCCCAATCCTCCAATAAAACTGATTTTGCTCCTCCTAAAGTTCCATTTCCACATGGTGGATCGCCTGTTTCAGTGGCCCAGTATTTTAAGATTAAGGCCAGAAAAAAGTCTAACGGTTACGCTTTTATCCTTATCTTTGGTGTGACAGACAGAGTCTTATTCCCGGTCCGGTTTACAGATGAAACAGGGGATGGAGCCTGGATTTGAGATGGAAGTATTTGCAGATGATATGAGATTTGTGCAATTTGTGCTAAAGAGCTAATTAGATGTTTCATCTACTATCAGTGCAGCTTATGTTGGATGCACAACAAGCTAGTTCCGCGTTTAGATAATGACCCAGTTACTAACACCCTTCGATGTAACTGAAAATCTTCACTTCGGAAGGATCCAGAAGGATTTTGTGTGTTTATGAGACCCAGTCGTCGGAATCCCGGTCCTCATATCTCAAATGGAAGCTAATTGACTTTACATACCACGATGTCCATCCGAAACATTCCATTCTTCGGATGCCAATAACTTCCTCTAGTTACTAACTATGGTCGCGTGCTCTATTTAGCTTAAAATGCTAATCGACATCTCAAGTCAAGACAACTCTCCGACACCCCACATTTTCTCCTTGCCCAGAAGTTGGCAGAAAGCTTGAAAGTACTCAAGCGAGGATTCATGGATCTTGATTACTGGGGCTATGACCAATCTCCTGATGATCTGCACCCAAACCCTGCTGAAAACGGTTGCATCTTTTAACACAATCCCTACCTCTGACTGCAGCATTGGTTGTAATCAGACGGCACAAGCCACTTCATTTGCATAAGCAATCAGGAGATTTTCGTATGGCCCTGAAGATCACTGTGTTAACCATGACTATTTAGCAGTACAACTGAGACAGAAACTCTATCGGACAATGAATGAGACGGTTACAGCAGTGTAGGGCTGGTGAAAGCTTATACCGGGACTTCGGATTCTGATACCGGCATCTAAAAAGAAGGGGTCTTCCGTCTAGATAGCGCCAAGATGGAAAGTATCAAACTGAAAAGTTGGCTTACAGTGGACCAACAAGTTCCCAGCCCACAGCATAAGCACAGCCCAGTGTCAACACAGACCACAATCCTTTCAGGATGACATGTCATGGATGTTCAATTTCAGGAGTCTCTCACGGCCCACGTTATCCAGTTTTTTTTCTTACAGAGTGACAGTATGTATAACTCATCATCCCACTTGCTGACTGCGGCTTCGTCTTCTTTCTCGTTCACGCGATCATGGCTGTCGCGGCAAGTTTTTCGTCGCGCCCTGCGCTGAGGCTATGGATTCTCTGCGCAGGTGGTCTTTTCTTCTTTGTCATTCTTTGTTCTTTTTATTCTGATTCTATGAGTTCTCCTCTTGATTTTGCTCCTTCAAAGGCACAACAGTACTGTGACTCTTCACAGAAGACGTAAGTACTCGATATCCGATAGTGGCTGGTTTGATACTAACAGACTTGAAGCATTCCTTCTTTTACACCAGCACCAACTCCTGAAACAACATCTACTCCTGAACCAACCCCTGAAGTTATTCGTAACTGCGAAGATCCGTACCGCCGGCCGGGATATCTCTATATACCCAAAGACAAGAAGGCCTATAGAGAAACACAATGGATCCCATTTACCAACGACTATCTTGACTCAGAGCCACCCGAGTATGCGGCATACCCACCAAAGCACGAGATTGTTTTTAATGATACCGCTGTTGAACCCGAGTTTCTTAATGCCCCTGGAAATCCTCAGCAATGGATGCGCATGGCTGTAGTTGAGAACCGTCGCCGACGCCAAGAAGTCAATGCTACCGTTCCATTAAAGAATGCAACTATTGATCACTTCACTGATATGAAAGATGACAATGGTCTGGGCTGGCTATGGGGAAGACGCATCGTCATGTTCGGTGACTCAGTCGATCGATACATGACACAGTTCTTTTGTGAAGAATTCGACAGCAAGATGGTTCTTCCAATCAAGGATAAGGCAGCTCGACAGGCAAGAGGTGTTTGCGAAGTCCCCGCTTTCAACCTCACAGTCGTATACCTCCACTCCGTCGGCTCATTCACATACCGACCCGACTGGTGGTGGATCGAAAACCTCAAGGACGTCGCATGGGAAGAACGTTGGGATAAGTGGTGGAAACCTCATGAAGCACCTATCCAAGGCCCAACAGGCCGCCCTGACCTAATTCTCTGGCAGAATGGACTCTGGGATCAACGAGCCTTCTGGGAGAGCGGTGCAGCGGAGCATAAAGACGATGATAAGCACATGACCTTGAAAAATAGGAAAATGGCATGGGAAGAAGTCCGATTCGTAACAGCCCGTATAAAGAAGATTGCAAAGCGTCTAAACGATGAATTTGGAGATGATGTTCCAATCATGTTTAGAGCTTTGACAGTTCACAGGGAGAGTGGGATGGGAGATGCTATAATGATGGAGATGGATCGTTTAGGAAGAGCTGTATCAGAGCAGGCTGGGCATGAGATGTTTGAGTGGGCCAAGTTGATACATCTTCTTGGGGATTTATATCAGGATGGTTTACATCCTGGAAAGGGAGCGGCGAGTTGGCTTTGGGGGAATATGATCTTGGAATACCTTGCGAGATCTGCGGGTTCGGAGGTTGGAGGTGAGGCGAGGGCGCCGTATTTCAGTGGATGGGAGGCGTGTCATAAGGATTTGTCTGGCTGGGGGGGACGATAGAAAGATATCACTTCACATTTCATGGATCTCATGGATATAATTAATTAGAGAAACCATAACACCTCACGAACCATCTACTCAGAGGTAGCTCTTGTCAAATGTGTTTTGGACAAATTCTCTTGGCTTGTCGAAGGGCGACTTCAGAATTTGTCGGTTATCTGCCGTAGGCCATGGGATCTCAGGTTTCAAGCCTCGATAGGGAGTGGTAAAATCCGCACAATTGGTGTGGCTGGCTGAGGTTGACATCTCAAATACCAGTCTAGTTTCAATCCTGGGCTTACATTCAAATGAAAAGACTATGATTATATCCATAAGATTATGCATATCCAAAAATTTCAAGCCTTTCTTCTTGGTACCGAATCGATGGGAGAGCCTAAAAGTAGGTGTAAAATAAGCATTAGTAAATAATAAATAGTATTAATAGTAGTTATACATACATACATATATATATATATATATTAAATACTAATGCAGGAAGAAGACTTTAAATCCTTATAGTTTTACCCTTAACCCAATCAAATCTAGCTAGCTTTCCCTTAGCAATAGACTGTTTCTAGATGAAGGAAACTAGCTCTCTGTGCCCGAGGCCATAGGTGGTCGGGAGATTACACCTGTATCCCTGTTGAATTTTCTCTATTATATTTGTCAGAAATGCTACATCAAACAAGGCATGGTTCGATTGAAGAAGGATAAACACCCGATCGCCGGCCGTGTAAATGGCCAACTCGTGAGGAACCTTGCCATACTCAAAGGTACTAGCTGGTGCCTCGACTCTCTCGACAAGATCGTCAGACGACGCTGCAAGTGCCTCTAGTTGAATCTGATGAACCGCGGCAAGAGGCCTTCGCAGAATGACCCATTGCTGTAGAGATTCGGCTGAAACACGGTGCGAAGCTGGCAGCTTGGACGCCCATTTTGGCGGCCGAGACAGCCCAGTTATTGCTTTTCCTCTTGTACAATGCCCAAAAGCCTCTCTAGTGAAGAGAGCTGGCTTAAGATCTTTAAGGTCAACCTTCCAGGTATTGACTTGGGCTTCTGCCTTGGTATCAGCCATTAAACCTATTGTAGGAAATAAGAGCGAGAAGTGACGTTGGGACTGTGAGGAATCTTTGGGTTTTGACTGGATAATACAAGAGAACTAACCAGAAGGAGAACTTTGGTGTCGGTTATATGATGGAATGTAAATATGCCTCACACAGTCTCCTATTTATTCCAAGCCAGATGCCGACATACAAAGTTGGCTCTCATAGCTCTCTCAGTAGTTCATACGCAGCAATGCAGGCGAGCGGGTTTCCGGCGCTATTAGTGACTGACTGGCTGGATCACGCTAAAGCTCAGCTCAGCTAACGATGTCTCAGTCAATGGGCGCTTTCACTCGCTGGATTGCTGCCTTTTCCCTATCAGTGCATTATTGATACAGAACATGGTGAGACTATTGTCTGACATTAAGTGACGAGGCCTGGGCCCAAGCCTTTGATCACATTGGATATCCAAGTTAAGCGAAGTGCCATTGTGCTGTCTACGCGCTGTATCTGTAATTCTGAACACATTAGAGCTGTCTCATACCTACATTTAGTTGAAATTGAGTGGGATAAAGACTCCAGAGCTAAGGTGCGAGTTATATAATTAACTTATAGTGGATGCATCTAGTGCTTCGACTTGTAATATTGGAATGTAATATATGAACATGATCCTTCATCGCATAGTATAGTACATAACAATAATTCAAGGCGGCCCCTCTCAACCCATCGCCGCCTGCACATCAGCGACAATAGTCTCAAATGAAGGCTCGGAAGGATACTCCCGCGACCAGATTGTCGAACCATTTTCAATGAGTTTGACCTTGTACTTGGAAGGATCAGAACTCGTTTCCATTGTTTCCATGTGCCATTTGCCTCCGGTTGTTGATTTGCAGTCGCCATGGATACGATGCCAAGTACCAGCTGGTGACCATGTGCCGGTCATGCTGGCAGCGTCAAGATTGTTGACATAATCTGAGACTTTCTGCTTCTTTCCCTAGAAGTTTTCTTATTAAGTTTACTGTTTGCTCTTTAAGGGAATGTCTTGCGATGTGGATGGCAAGATGGCAGGAGTGCAAGTAATTAAACTCACCATGGTGTCGTGTAGGAGCGGCTCTGTCGGAAGTGAAATGAGAGAAGAGTGTTCTTACTGAGAGCGCTTAGAGCTTTTCCAACTTAATCAACAACAAGAGTCAAATCCTTAAATCATGGTAAAATGTCTCGTATTAATACCGCAAGATTGAACATCACTATCATGCATGCCAGTCATTTGATGTCATAATGTCGCCCGGCTGTTGTGACAAAAATGCAAGGCGCGAATATTGAATGCATGTCTTATATGATGACGACAAGAAAAGAGCCCCATGATCGCTGATAACAAATCGTAGCTCTGTGCTGCTGCTGAATGACTGCATGCTTGCATACAAAGTGCTGAACTCGGTGCGCCCAACCTCAATTCTTTCAAGTCCATAGAGTCAGGATTGAAACTGGTGACATGATTGGGAGCCTGATTCCATTAGCGTGCTTGGCATTATGTGTAGTAAAGAGTGGCTGAAATATTGGAGTTCTATGACCCAGCCCGCAGATGATCTGACCTGATTGAATCGATTCAATTACTTGAAAGGAGGTTGAAAGTGTCTGGACCACCTACCCTAGAGCTCATTGTTAGCCAATCCGAGGGCGGCTGTGCTGACTCACTGTGGGTCCCCACTGAATTTCTCGACGACTCCACCAATCGCTTCCTCACAACAATACTCCTTCATTCATACACAACTATCAACACTGAGTTTCCAGACAGCCTGCGCAAAATAAAATGGCAGCCTCGAACACAGATGAAAGCAACCTCGTCTATCGCATCGGAAAGAACATCCACCTGAAAATCACCACTTCAAACCAAGAGCAGACAGCGATACGTGTGAAAATAAAACAACAAAAGCGACCATGGACATTATCATGCGGCATGATAGTCGAATTCAAGGACACTGGAGACTCAGAAACAGTCTCCGAGACTCTACTCAATCAAAACGAATCGTTCTTGAAGATGTTTGACCGGAGATTCGCGGAGCAGATTCGCCAAGACAACGGTATCGATACCTGGTCTGCGGATATGGAACAAGAATTCCTGACAGCTCTTACATCCGGCACGGCAGAAGAGTTTCTTCGGAAGCTTCAGACCGTACCGAATTTCCAAAGAGATACCGAGGACGACTGGGACGCAGCTGAAAACGAAGTCTACCTGGTTACCGAGTTACAAAAATGCTTCACCTCAGAAATCGCAACGTACGCTCGTCTCAAAGAATACCAGGGAAAAATCATACCTCGCTTCCTGGCTTCTATCGTCCTTGATGTGCCCTCATCCAACATGGTCCTCACTACACAACAACAAGAACTTTATAAGCAACAGGGCATTCTCCTACAATATCTCCCCGGCTTCTCTCTATCCACCATGGTGGACAATGCGCCAGAGGCATCATGGCAAGCGATCGTCGACCAGGCTATTCAAATAGTTCATGTCCTCGGCGACCATGGCATTCTGAATGCCGACGTTCGACCGGACAACTTTATAGTTGTTCCCAAAGATGAAACCTACCAGGTATTCATGATAGACTTTGGGCAATGTAGATTTCGAAGTGAGAATGAGTCTGATGCAGAATGGGGACGGGCCAAGTGGAGACAAGATGAAGAAGGCGCTGTGGGATATGTGATGAAGTCAAGATTGAAGAAAGTTGGGTTTGAGCTAAAATTTGAACCGACTGGGAGGTATCTAGCCTGGGCTCCAGGAGAGGACGACTAGGCTTGCGGATGGGGGGTGCGTTGGCACTGGAGCGACTATGAGATTGGAAGTGTTAGATACTAAAGTCGTCTGCATGTCGAGTCAGTAGCCAGCTCGATCTCAACGTGCTCCAAGTTCAGGTAGGAATGGGCTGCCATACCATGATGCTATGTTAGCCAAGGATCAATGAGATAGCGCAGGGCTGCAAGATAACATAGAACACGGATATAACGTGGATTCGAATCTTTGTAATAACGTATTGCAGTAGGTCAGTCAACGATCTTCACTTGAATTGATAATGTGGTCGACTCCTGAAGAACTTGAATGAGAATACTTCCAGATGGAAAATTGTTTTACCCCATTACGCAGGAGGCCGACCATCAGGCAATGAAGCAATCTTTAGGTCTGATCAGAGAGATGGGTCAGTGAGGCTGTCTCGGGCGTGATGAACGCGCGTTGTGAAGACCTCTCCGATGGTGGTGTCAAAGGCATATGAAGCGAATTGGAGTACTCGGAGGTGCGGGTGTAGCTCGTGAGAGCCCCACCCCAGGCTGTTGCGAGTATTATTTACACTTGACTCTGTCTGCAGAAGGCAATGCACAATGCATGATTACAAGATTAAGTACGTTATCTAGAGTCTCTTTGTCGAGCTGGTCAACCCATCGGGAAAGACGACGCCGCTTAGTCTTGCAGGCTGTTGTTAAAGGAAGAGACACTACTGGAAAGGCTCTGTTGGAGCTTAGATATTATGCCAGAGGCTTTTTGGGTATCAAGGACCTGCACCTTACCGGTGGTCGTGCTCAAGACTGGATGAGTCGTCTTGAACGATAGTATAGCCAGCAACCATAAGTGAAAAGCACCTTCTTTTAGTACAAGGGTAGCGCAGTGGGTAAATATAAACTTGAGTATAATCTTAAGATATAGATACACGAGACGTAACTCTAAGTATGAATATTGTGTGACAGTCTCAAGCATACGCCGGTAGAGAGCGAAAGTCAAGTTCAATAACAATTAGGCCGGTTGATCCTCTTCATGATGTATTAACATTCATTCTGAGTCCTTAAACAACATAGTTCTCATGCAAATAAAGCCTTGGAGCTCATTGCCCTGCATTTATTCGCAATAGCCGGTTGATATTAACCAAGAACAATCTAGCACTACAATGCACGGATCTTACCCTGATATTTGTGATCGGGCCATGAGCCATGACTCAGCTCACGCCTTGCTGTTGTAGGCTCACTTATGGCATCATGATCTTAGGTTGCTTGATATTGCTTCCAAACTTGTAATCAGCAGAACCACCCAACTGAGACCAGCATACGAGAAGCGTTGACTTGCCCTGCTGGGCTGAGCACCAAGGATATGAAAAACGCCTCAAGTCTCACACTCTTACTTTCTGAAACACATAATTTTATTTAAGGAGTTTCTAACTCGGACTCCCTCGGTGAGGCGGTCACACAGGCAGCCGCTGTAAGGTTACCAGACATATAACTGCTAAGATTTCTGGAACTGAAGTCTATATACCCAAGACAAATACCCAGTTCTCCTTCAAGCTGCTCCAGATTCTTCTAGACCCCAAATTACATTCCGGTGCTAAGGAAACGGAAACATGCTTTGCGCTTGACAGGTTTCGCGATGCGGTAGTCTTTGGCTTCTGGACTCAGTGCCAGCTCAGATGCACAGCGATTCTACTCTTGAGGCCATATGTTCATCCATATCCACGATTAACCAAGCCTGTCCTCAGCGAGGCTCTTTAGTATTCTTCGTCCCGTGTACTGGGTACTACGAGGCTGAAGCTCACAAGGACTTCCTGATCGCACTCCGCACGGCCGACGTGCCAAGAATGGAACGAAACCACGAGTTTGTGCCTTTTCCTCAGAACAGCGTTTGGAAAGACGTCAGCAATCACTCCAAGCTTCACCCTGTTTATCTCTGGCTATGGGGTATGATTAATGGAAGCAATAGCCCCAAATGACGTGCTAAAGCCCTGGTCTGGCTCTACTCAAAAGGATATGAATGGGACACCGACGCGCCCCCTGAAGCACTCAAGAGCTGGTGTGATGCTCAACTTCCAAAGACTAGTAATTTTCCCTAGTTCATGGAACCCGATTTCGCCAATATCATTTCAGGTCTTTACGCTGATCTTATGGAGCCCACCGGCTGTAAGGAATCTCGTCCAGGAGAGATCATGTACATCTTGGCGGAAAATACTGAGCTCCTGAGGACCTTCATGGCTCTCAGCGATCAAGATTCTCTCATATTTACCACTCTCATTAAAGCGCTTGAACGGATCTCGAAGCTTCCTGTAATCGCGGAACCAGGCAAACTGACCACTGAAACCCGCCAAGGCGAAAAGAACCGCTGGCTTATTCTTTGCAAGGTAGTTCAGGGCTTCGTAACAGTTCCTGAACTCCTGCTCATGTGCACCTGGATTGGGCCGGGAAACCCGACAAAGTGTCGACGACCCCATCGGTTCATCATTAGCCAGGGTTGGAATCCCTGGAGTGATTGGTACATCTCTCGCAAGAAGCGAGCTCTTTGGGAAGAGCATTCCCCTATGGGCGGAAGTTTCAACGATTTTGACGATTTCCTCCATAATATCTCTCGCGGCTGGGGCAATTTGCTTTTCGATCCTCTATCGATTGTGCTGCCTGAGTGGTACGAGGTTCTGGTGGTGGTGCTGATATGGAGCAGTATATGTATGATAGGATCGTCTCAGGCAATTGTATGAGCCGGTATCAAGTTTAACACAAGTGATAGGCGACTTATCGGAAATTCTCAACGGAAATGGACATAGATAATTGAACGAAGGACTAGGTCTCGCAGACCGAGAGACTGCATGTATCTAAAGCAGCTATTTTGAGTATGGATAGAACTGAAGGGGAGTTTAGAGTTACGTGTGTCAATATTTTGTTTTTTTGCTTTATACTATTGACCAAAACGAATGCTTGTAGGATTGTGATACATGAAGACTCCAGAGTCAACGGTCATCTTGGACCTTCATCAACGATGAAAAGACTTCGAGCTACGCGATTATTTCGATTGATGCAGTGCTGTATTTAAATGACATGATATGATCTAGTTCAAGAATCTTGGGATGAAGCATTATTTCTTTTAGTTGAACATCTCGACATATGTTGAACAAAAACATTGAACCCTTTGATCTCAGCCGACATTCATGTCTTCTTGTTGGAGCCTGAACACGACCGAAACCTTCTGCCGTGATCTAATCAAGTTCTGGCTGATAGTTTCGGTATAAATTATGCAACATTATAGGTGTTCTGATGTGTGGCGGGTACTGGTGGTGTTCACAATGATTCGAAAAGCTGTTCATCTTGCCTTTGTCGTGCCTCTGAACAAGCGCACATCAATTAAGAACAACGCAAACTCGAGTCGCTTGCTGATGAATCGGATCTTACTGGAGTGAAAAGAAGGTATGAACAAGATTGCGCTTCAAAGAATACGGTAGTTCTGAGTATCAGGCCAAGGACGATGATAAATCAAGCCCAAGTTGATGGACTTCCATTCTGTCGACAACCCCCTCCATCACTTCCACTCAACTTTACTTACACCCTTCAACAAGTCAATATTTTACAACAGCAATAAAAGCCGACAGGATATCCTCACGAACCAAACAACATGGTTTCACAACCCTCCATCCCTAGTAAGCTCCTCCAACTCCCCGACGAGCTACTCATCGCCATCATGCGCCTTACCGACGGCCCCAAAGAAGCGCTTAACCTAGCAAAAACCTGCAAAGTCTTATACAGTACCCTTACCAAGGACATATGGGAGAAAGCTGGTGCAGAGTCTGATTGGGCCCCTCTCTTCGAAGCCATACGAGACAACGATTTCCCCAGCTTCGAGAAGTGGCTCGCTCTCGCACCAGTCGACCACCACTGCTCTGAGTACAGCTCTCGACCACTTCATATGGCCATAATTTACCACCGGCCAGCTATGTTAAAGTATCTTGTTGACCACGGCGCTAATCCAAACTTCATCAAAACAGATGCGTTTAGTGGAAGACAACCGTTCGATATGAACTGGCTATCACCGCTTCATCTCGCGCTGAAAGGCACCCTAGAACCTTTTCCTCCTTTCTGGTGCATAACAGATCTACCTCATGAGCGGAGGTTCGTGCCAAATCAGTGGAGGCGAGCAAGGCCAGGAATACCCCAACCTTGGGAGCTCCAGAAGACAGGTCGAGAGATGGTCACGGCTCTACGAAAGGCTGGCGCCGATGAGAGCGTTCTTGGTGCAGAAGAAGCTTATCCTGGTGCGGATAACATTACTACTCCTAGACTGAGGGAGTTTCTTCGTGTAAATAAGAGTTCTCTTGGTGTCAGGGAAAGAGACCATTTGGATGCTATTGAAGTGGGAGAGTCATGCTGTAGACGATATAAAGTCTACAAGAAGCCTTGCTAATTCTCCACGGCCAGATTTTGATACGATGTCTCTCCTAGATCTGTTTACCGAGGAAGACCAGACCTCTACTCACCCAAGTCACCATCTCTCATTACATTTTAAGCACTATAGATAAACTATTTTGTGATATATTCGCTCAACTTCCACTTTAACTTTGCCATGTTCTAGTTCATTTAATTATGTTATTTTCTGCATTAACGTTAAGCTCAGAAGTTTATGAACAATCCTGACCACGTGTAGGCTGACAGTAACAGACACTGAGATTTTACTACCGATATAGTTTATAGCCCTGTCACTGCCAGAGTCAAACTACTACTTCCCATAAACTTACTCTGATAAACTGACCTCTACTACTCTGACTCTTTTCCTTCTCGACACCTACCTTACATCTACATAACACACTTCTTTGAAACCCATCACGAACCCATCACAAACCCATCATCTCAACTCATCTTCTTTCCATCAACCATCAACAAATCCTCCACCCATCTCACCATCTATCCCACCCTCTACACATCTCCAGCATCACCCTTACCCAACATCAACATCATGATGGCGCCTGTCCAGTCAAAGGTCTGCCTCGAGGGTCTTTCACATGAGATCCTCCTGGGGATCTTCCTTTTGATGCGATTTGAAGATGCTTCAAATTTGGCAAAGACGTCCAAGTGTCTTCACGGAATCTTTAACCATGAGCTTCATAAGCGTGCAGGAAAAGAGCTTCAATGGTATCCCATTTACCATGGGGCGGAACATAACAGCGTCAGTGCTCTGGAGTATTCCTTCGAAGCCGGTGCATCCATCGACATCCGCTGGCCACAGACCTTTTTCCAAGCCGATGTCCCCTGCCTTACCCCGGGCACCCGACCCCTCGAGCTCGCAATCTTGGGATGCTCCGTTTCGACTGTCAAGTGGCTCCTTGACCACGGAGCAGATCCGAATGAGCCTTTCTGGACTGAGCATCGACCTTTGACCTACGCCTTTCGACAGGGAGATGGGTGGTGTGCCGAACGTGTTCGAGACATCCTGCTCGCACTGGTTGCAGCCGGAGCGGATCTGACCAAGATTAGTGAAGGAAAAGCAAATGTCATTCGAATGATGCAGGCGGATTCGACCTTTCTCTACTGGATGGTCTAGATAGTGGTGGCGGTTCTACTCTTCTCACTGGATTGGGATGCTGAAATAGAAAATCACAAGGTGAGAAGCTGAGTGGTTCATGGTGATACTTGCTAACGATAGCTTGATGGACAGATACCTGCAGCGGTGGATACGTGCGACCGACTGAACTTGCACACATGAGGTAGACAGACCTCACATACTGTTGGAGAGCTTTGTGGACACAAGTGTCAAAACGAAACAGACACTAAAATTTTGTTGGAGAGCTTTGTCGGCATCTGATGTGTCAAGAGGAACAGACACTTGAGTATGGTTGAGTACTTCACTGGACGGAAAGGCGAGGATCATTCGGACAGAGACACATGTGCTTTCATTTTGTTGGATTGATGAACAGTGGAGTTATTGGCACTATCCCCTACCCATGTACTAGCACAAACAATGTAAATAAAACACATAAAATAAAGTAGACAGAATTCTATTACCATATCCCGTCTCAAAAAAAGAAAAATCGCACGCTAGTCTAAGAAACTTTTAATGTAATCCACTCTCTCCCGTCTTCGCCATGTGCTGCTGACACTTGATCATGATATCAAGCTGGTCGCTCACATCCTGAAGTCTCCCCAGCACCTTTTTGTTTCCATCGGTAAAGTTAAGAATCGAGTATGGCACTCCAGTGTCGTTGCAGAACTCTCGGATCATGAACTGAACCTTTCGGAGGTTGTGTCGGGGTACACGGGGAAACAAGTGGTGAACAGCTTGGAACTGAAGTCCACCGTGGATGAAGTCCAACCACGCAGGGCAATCAACGTCCATTGTTGTGCGGAGTTGTCGCTGTGCGAAGGATTCGGTCTCACCGAGGTCAACGGTTGACATTCCCCAATGCGAGAGTGTGATTTGCACATGAAGTGGCATAGTGACAATATGCGAAACAAGAACAAATGCAACGCGGGTAGTCCAGTCAGGTAGACCGCACCAAAGAAGACAGTACCCAAAAAGGAACCAGTAACACGCCATGAAAGTAATCTCGGTAGGTCGAATCCACCAAGCGCGACTCTTTCCAAGCTGTGATGACTTCTCGGAAAGAACGTGTAGCCATGAGAGGAGATACAAGTTGAAGCGCGCGATGCCCATGACGGGGTAGTAGGTGTATTTTTGGAAGGGAACGAGGAAATCGGCTGCTGCGTCCCAGACGAAAGTGAAGTTGTAGTACGTTGAGCGAAGGGATTTGAAGAATGATGGACATGTCGCAAAGAGGGGGACATTCTGAATATCAGGATCGTGTTCCTAAAAGGATTAGTATGAGATGGTGGGAGATGAATTGATGGATGAACTTACGGGTTGGTTTGTTACGAGATGATGGACGTTGTGGCTGCTCTTCCACCATCCGATTGACAATCCACAGCAGAAATCTGCGATAAACATTCCGATAAGAGTATCGACGACAAAGTTGGAGGTAATCGCCAAATGACCGGCATCATGAGCTGTGAACATGATTTGATGCTAAACCCGTTAGTCAATCTCAACTTGATCCACCAGAGACAAAAGCTTACCCAGAAAAGACCCAGGAACACAGCAGAAGTGATATACCACTGGTTATAAAAGAGAACACCAAATAGCGTGAACAGCGCTGTGTATCTGGCCATCTCCTTCCCATAATCGATGTACGGACAGTTGTAGAGTCCCTCATCACGAATCCTCTGATGAAGCTCTTGATACTTGGTCGCAATATCACTCTGAACTCTCGCATCCAAGCTTGGATACGTCTCGAGATCATTCTGAATCTCCCTCGCAACACCCGCATTCGCAACCCTCAACGTGGCAGTTCTTTTTCTCGTATCTCCTACAGCGCGCTGTCTCAATCCTTCACTCTTATCGGCCTCAACACTAGGTGCTTCCGACGCGGAACTAGCGGCATCGTCTTGACTGGTGCCATCTTCTTCTATGTCGGATGCAATACTTGAGTCTGAGAGTTCGACTGCTTCTTTCTCGTCGGGCGCATCTTTGCAAAAGATGCCGCCTCTGATTGGTGGTGTGCGGTTCACCCAAGATCCCTGTTTTCGACCGATTTGGTAGGCTTTCATTGTTCGGAGAGTTGATTCGGAATGGTACCTATTAGAAAAAGAAAAAGAAATGTTAGTTTATCTGATCTGATCTGATTCCATGCAGTTATCTCCACGCAATGCAACTGTCTCCCCACCATGCAGCTACAATCTGAGTGCTGACAGGTACACCAATAGTGTAGCAGCTCATTTCTCTTTTTGGTGTAGTGCAAGTAGTAAAACACAACCTCAACACCACCAACACCAACAGAAAGTTAAAAAAGAACTTACGCCTTCATTTCATCAGTCGCATCTCTTCCAACCATGTGAAGAACAGCCAATCTTCCACCAGGATGTCTATCCATCCATCCATCAAGCTTGAGTACTGAATCTTCGTAAACGACGATAGTTTGACCATCAGCGATCATTCTCTCAACCGCCGCAGCGGTCAAGATCTTGTCGCGATTCATATCGGTGATTGTTGTGTGTGTGAAATGAATGTCGAGAATAACAAGAAGAAAGAATGAAGGAAGAGGGAAAGAGTCGGTCACTACAAAAGAGAAGTGGATATGAAGAGCAAACAGAACAAGAAAGAGAATCACAACAGCAAACAACCGAGGCAGCACAAGAACTAAGTACTCTCACTCTCACAGCAGCCGATCAGGGGCCCTTTTCCTGTTCTGAATCACTACCTCTTTCAAAAGAATCCATAATTATCCACGTACTACCTACCAATGGCGCAGCTGCAAAGCTCCTGTTTGTATCCCCTCAACCACTCAACCGGGGGCACTCCTCAATAGCCCACCGATAGCGCCGCCGGGGTTTTGGTTCAAAAGAGATTGACTATCTTTGGGGACCCTGTGTAGCCAAGATTTTTGGTGCTGCGCGGACCACATATTAAAACTGGTCCAGCTCCGGGGGGCAAACTAGGACTAACTAATAAGTGGAGAGGTGTTGCGGGCTTGAAACAGAAAAGGGAACTTGTGCCCTTGTTGGTAGGTGGTTAATGAGAGAGATCTAGACTGAGTGTGGCTGTGATGGTGACAGTGACGTGACAGTGACAAGTGATGTTCTAGAAAAAGAGCTTAATTAGGTATGCAACCCATGACTCTCTACACATAACAGCTGACTGTCAGAGATATATAACTCAACACAACACAACACAATCAACATCTACTCTACTCAACTCCATACTAACCTCTCCTCTCTATTGACAATACTCTCGTCTGCATCAAGCAAATTACGCGTAAGATATTATACTCAAACATATTCCTAACAAGGTATCTACGCGTAATCCGGATACCTCCCCCTCCAGGCATAGTACAACATACTCCTACTC